>CM077349.1:24024183-24254183 GCA_039655645.1 Ammopiptanthus mongolicus | reverse complement strand
AAGCATAATCAAGCACAAAGTAAAGCACTCCACAATTAAAGATAGTACATGTGAAGAACATGAAGATCATGGATCAAAGAGAATAAATCATACCTCTTGAGTGATGAAAAATGACAAAGGTTCAACACTTTCTTCACCAAAATTGGTTAAGGTTCACTTAACAAAATGAGAGAAAGATGAAGTTGTAGCAAAAGTGTGGGAGTGGCTTCATGAAGGTGGGCTATGCCCAAATTCATTCACTTAAGGGGCAAAATGAACATTTCCTTTAGGGACAAAAATGTCATTTAAACAAAAGACTAAGGGCATAAACGTCATTTCACCCCTAATACGATAAATATCTAGATATTTTTCTAGAGGCAATGATGACAGGTGGTGAGTCACAAGGCAAAAATGTATTTTCATAAATTCCCAGGGGCAAAACGGTCTTTTCACCTAGGGACAAAAATGGAATTAAAACAAAAGGTCAAGGACATTTTGATCTTTTCTCAGTGTGACCGCGTTTCAGATATTTTCGTTTTCATCATACAGTGGTGAGTCATTCGCAGCCTTCGTAGGAGTTGATCTAATGTGACTTCAAGTTTATCCGTTAGCGGGTCTTGGTAAATCCTTATTTAGCTCCGTTAATTACATGATTTAAGATTTCGCCCGTATAACTTATATTATTTCACCTTATGGTGAAAAATTTCAAAATTACCAAAATTTTTGGAAATTCGATTTAAAACCTAACTGTTTCATTCACGAGTCAAAATTAGGTTTTCTGATCAATAAAATCTTACTGTCAGTGAAAACGCAGACCGGATTCTGTCTGAATTTTCGACCCAAAATTTAACCGTAACTCCCTAAGATAGCGTAGAGTAAGGATATGACTTTGGTTTAGTCAAAATCATTTTCTAAATCTCGGATAAAATATAAGTTTATTTATATTAATTTCCGACCTTAGAAAGCAACGAAAATCGGGGTGTTACAACAAAGCTCATTAATAGTGCATGAACAAATGTTACGGAGATGCAATAGTGAGGAACAGGTCTTGAAAATGACATCTGAAGGAGGAAGAGAACGTAGTCTTGGTACATATGGAGGAAGAGGTCGAGAAAAATTCAACAAGGCAACTGTAGAGTGTTACCATGCCATCAACTTGGACATTTTTGGTATGAATGTCCTGGGAACAAAGAAGAAAATTATGCAGAGCTTCGTGAAGAATAAAATTTGATGTCTTACGTGGAGTTGTATGAGGTTAGGAAAGAAGATGTATGGTTCCTTGATTTGGGGTGCTCTAATCACATTTGCGGTGATCGAACTATGTTCAATGAACGTCATAAAAATTTTCAACATTCCATAAAATTGGGAAATTACAGTAAGATGAATGGGATGGGAAAGGGAAGTGTTAAGTTGCAGTTGAATGGAGTCAATCATGTTGTTGTCGAGATATACTATATTCCATAATTGAGAAATAATCTCTTGAGCATAGGGCAGTTGCAAGAAAGAGGTTTGACTATTTTGATCAAGGGAGGGATGTGCAAGATATTTCTTCCCGAGAAAGGTTTGATAATTGAAACCAACATGAGTGCCAATCAGATGTTTATCTTGCTGCTTCAGTCTCAAGCTCTCTTCAAGTACAATCTGATCAGTGCTTTCATACAAGAACTCAAAACTTGTCTCATCTTTGGAATCAGAGGTATGGGCATTTGAGTTACATGGCACTACAAAAAAGAGGCTTTTAGCAACCACCAAATTCGGTCGCTAAATGTGGAAATTTGATCGCCAAACCATTTAGCGGCCGATTTAGAGACCACCAAAGGTGATAACAGGATGCCTAGTCGCTAAACCGTTTGGTGGTCACTAAATCTTTCGTTAAACCATTTAGCGACCGATTTAGCGATCAGATTTCCATATTTAGCAACCGATATATTCGGATGTTAAATTCTATCGCTAAAATACCTTTTTTGTAGTGGGGGTTTGAGAACCTTACTATACAAGAACATGGTGCGTGGACTTCCTCAACTCTCTATCTCAAGTTTACATGCATTGATTGCATCAATGGGAAGAAACACTATGGCCCTATTCCAAAGAAGAGTACTTGGAGAGCAACTCAAAAGTTGGAACTTATTCATGAGGATATATGTGATCCAATCACCCCTACATCTAATAGCAACAAGAGGTACATTTTGTTATTCATTGATGATTATAGTAGAAAAGCATGGGTGTATTTGTTGGTTGAGAAGTCAGAGGGTTTAATTTTTTAAAATTTTTTAAAACTATGGTTGAGAAAGAAACAAGGATGTTTGGAGGAGAATTCAATTCAAATGAGTTCAATGATTTTTGTAAACAAAGTGGGATCAAGAGGCAGTTGACCACCGCTTATACTCCACAACAGAATGATGTCGCTGAAAGAAAAAATAGAATCGTGATGAACACGGTTCGTTCCATGTTATTTGACAAGTACATTCCCAAGACTTTTTGGCCGGAAGCGGTAAACTTGACTTTTTATGTCTTAAACAGGTGTCCTACATTGGCAGTCAAGCATGAAGTTGCTCATACAACTCTCTATGGATTTTGATGAAGATCTACCAAATGCAAATGAAGGAACTTGAAGACACAAATTGTAGTTGTTAGTTGGTTAATTGTGTAAATGTAACCAAGTATGTAATTAAAGCTTAACATGTGATTGTTTAATAAGTGAAAAAGGTTTAGAATTTCTACAACAAGATTCTAAGACAATAAGACAAAGTTCTGGACTTTTTCATCAAATGGAAAATATATTTTCATGTAAAGTAATCGACTACTTTAGAGTTCTAGAGAGAATAACTTTGTTTTATAGAAGAGTAATAGACTACTTAATCAAAGTAATTGACTACTTGTGATATTCTTAAATCTTGGTTGTCTGTTAGAACAAAGTAATTGACTACCTTGATAAAGTAATCAACTTGAGAAGAGTAATCGACTACCTTTTTGAAATTAATCGATTACTTCAAGATTTTCAGTACCATAATTTTAATTCAAGGGATTCATTATCTAAACCATTTAAATTATAAATTGACATATTCTGAACATAAAAATAAAACTGTTGAGAACCCACTGTTACTTTGCCAATTTACTATTACAAGCTTTACAATTATATTCGTTTAGATTGCTTCAGTTGAAAATTGAAAGCGTTAGAAGTTTTCTACCGTACTCATTTTTATTCTCTGTTTTAGACTTTGGGTGAGGCACCCCAAAGAGGTTATTCAAGAGTGAGCTATCTCTTGAGGTATTGAAGCTTTGTAGGTAAGGCATCCTATGAAGGCTTGTGTAGTTTGTATTAGAGTGAGGCATCTCTAAAAGGATTGTACAAACTATTGATTCTAGTGAAAGTAATCAAGCATTGGCTTGAAGACTGGATGTAAATCACACAAGTTGTGATTGAACCAGTATAAAATCTCAGTGTGAATCTTCTCTACTCTCAACTCTTTACTTTATGCAATTATTGATAAATTGATTGAATTGCTATTATAATTGCTTTTTTGATTTGCACAAGTTTATTGATAAAAGTATTGTTCTTTAACTCTTTTCTTCTTCATCTATTTCTTTTGTTCTGGTATAATAAATATTTTCAGGAAAGATTTGGTATCCTTATCTTAACACCATACAAAAAGGAGTGTTTTTGTTAGAAATTTTTTAAATACTCAATTCATCCTCCTCTTGAGTGTGTCCATCATTCCAACAATTGGTATCCAGAGCTAGTTTGATGCCATGTACGGAAGGATACCGGCGACATCGTCGATGAGAGGTTCAAGCAGACAATGGTGAGTAACTTTTTTTTTTTTTTTTAATTTTCTTCTATTAGTTCTCATTTTATAATTGTTTTACTATATTTATAACATGATGTTTGTGTTTATGAAGAACAGGAACAGTTTGATGCCATGCTTTCTCGAGTCGGGTATGATGCTGCCTCCTGCACTGACGCCTCCACATCCTCCCCTATTGACCTCATCGAGGAGGAGAGACTTCGGACCCAATGCTATGACGAAGTTATCGACGATGAAAAGAAATGGTGGATTTATGAGGCGGTAGACCTCGTTCATGCCTACCAACGAGGGGACGCTAGCCTTACATAGCGGTCCGAGGAATATTCTGGCCACTCTCAGGACTCAAAGGAGGTGATCCAGTTGAGACAACAACTGCCTACTTCTAGGGAGGATACCTTCCAGATGAGGGAGGGAGCTACTCAGGCGAGGCAACAGAACGTCCAATTTAGACTCAAATTCCAATCCTTGCACAAAATCGTTGGTGCTGCATTCCAGGTCCTCCTGGATGAGGCGCACACCATTTTGTAGGAGCAGCTCTAGCCGTCCCAAGAGACCAATGCTACTTAGGAGCAGCAGGACGACCGACGACAACAGCAGGACGATCGACAGAAGCAACCACCGTAGGACCCTCTTCAAATCATTAATCAGAATTAGGTTTTTTATCTTAGTTATAAGATTTTGTAGGATTTTCTTCGACTCTATTTTTTTATATGCGTTGTTGATTTTATACAAAATGGTTGTATTGATTCGTAACATTTTTATTTTATTTTTATTTATGTTTTAGTTATATTTTAGCTATTATTTATTAGTTTTAGTTTTAATTAATATTTTTTGGTTTAATTGTAATTTCATTTATTTTCTCATATGTTATTGGCGGATTGACCGTCTGTAATGTTACCGACGACCACTCTGCCGGTAAATGGGGCAGTTACCCACTGACTTTACCAACGACTAATCTGTCGGTAATTACAAACGACTTCAAAAAATCCGTCAGTTATTGTTATCGAGACGAGTGAATTACTAACAATTTTTTGTCTGTCGATAAGTCCCAATTATCGACGACTTTTTTGCGTTATTGTCCTTATTTTTTGTGGTGCTTACCGTCCGTCTTACCAATTGTCTAACCACTGGTATATCGACGTCTTTCGCACATGGTCGCCAGGAATATTTATTGACAAGCATATTACCGACGACTGTATCCATTACCGACAACTTTTAATGGAAAATTTTCTTATAGTGTTTACTCTTATATGAGGTGTGCCAAATAATAAATTTCCTCTTTGGTTGGATAATTTTAATGGAATAATAAACACATGTTTGGTTGGATTCTTTCCTCTATCCAAACATACCTTAAAAAAGCCAAGAAATTTTATTTTCATTGTTTGAATTAAATTAAAGGAGAGGGGAGAACTACTTTCTATTATTTAATTTAAAATTATCTAATTTCCATAATTACTCCTGGTTCAAAGTATAAAAAAAACAGAAAAAAGAAAAATCGTAAGAGTTTTGAGAAAGGAGAGGCAACACTCCAAACTCTTCCACTCCCTTCCTCATCCTAAGCTAAGAATGGGTCATCTTAATTTATGTAGAGACAGAGAGAAGTACAAAACAAATCTAAACCAATTTGACTTGGCCATAATTATCTAGTGGAAGATACTCCAATTAGGATCATGCAGTGATGGAGGACAAGTATGGGAGGAGAATGGCCCGCCCTTATTTGCCTGGAGCCATGCTGACAACTATCACTTACTATCACTTTGAGTAGGCCATACAATTTACAAATTCCTATAGAAACAAAGCCAAATAGCATCTGTTTTAGAACATCCAAACAAGACGTAAAACAAGTTATAACGCTAATAGAATGTGAGTTTGACCTTCACTACATTATTATAAACTACTCTGCTTTAGTAGGGCTGTTCCTTTCTATTTTTCGTCATTTCTACTGCCCATTATTAATGTCTGGGTCAATTGTGGGACTTCTCAAATATAAAATTCCAATTATATGATAGTTAAAAGAATTGAAGCACGCGATTGCATAGACGTTATTTCTATCTTAACACGCGATTGCATAAGAACTATCTTCAATAAGAGAAGCTTAAACCTTGGATGTTTTGGCGCAAAAGATTTACGCTCTCCTTGTTAAAAATGGCTGATAAGCTAAATCCCGTTTGAATAAACAGCTTATTTAAGTGCTTATATTATAAGGGCTTATGTGAAATGTTTTTATGCATTAAGCTCCTTTTAGTTAAATTATTTTGTGTTTGGATACATACTCGAAGAAACGCTTTTAAAATCTATAAATTTGAGAGAGGAAGATGAAAATGTTGGTTTTGATGTAATTTAAAATTATTATAGGATATAATTGTCCTATAAAATGTAAAAACAACTTCTCGTTTAAGCTTTCACGCAAGCTTTTTCAATAAGCTAAAAAAATTGGCTTATAGCTTAAGCTGATAGCTGAAAAGCTAGCTGATTGAATTTGAAGTGCTTGGTAAAATTAGCTGTTGAACTAGCTTATTAATGTAAAATGACATGAAAGGACATATTTATAACAAACATAGTAAAGTGGGAATTTCATTAAATGAATGAGGGTAAAAATGAGAGAAAAGTCAATAAGCTATAAACTATAAGTCATAAGCTAAATAAATTAGCTTATGAAGAAAAGCTATAAGATCGTGAGATAAGCTTGGTCACCAAACACCTTTACTTTAGTCAAACTAACTTATAAGCTAGTCAAATAAGCTATAAGCCAGCTTATTGAACATGCCAAACAGAGCCTTAAGTTGAAAGTTGACAAGAGACTATTCAGATTTATGAGAATCTGGTACAAGGTTTTTTGAAACTATATAAGTTTGTAATTTAAACATATGGTTTTGCTTATAATAAAAAAAACCTCTCATAAAGAAAGATGCCTTTGCTCCATATATCAACTTTGACATGATATTGGTTGAACAACTTTTGCTTCTCTAGCTAGAAAATGGTTTATGTTGTTCATTTCATGATTGGCTAGGTTCACTTAATAGTTAATTGATATTTCACTTAAATAGTTATATGACTTGTGAGCAGTGAGTGGTGGAGGAAGGATTAAGGATCGGAAGAGAAACCTTTTAAACATAAAAATAACATACAAAAAATAGTAACACACCATGAATTTTGGTTGGATTAGAATTATAACATTTTTTTTAAAATATTTCACAATGTAACACACCAATAATACCAAATTTCGGTCGCTAAGCCGTTTGTCGCATTGTTCGTGGAGACCAACTTAGCAACTGCTTATTCATAGCTAACTCTCAATCACTGCAACATTGATCGCTTATTCGGTCGCTAAAGGTACATCCTAGGCACAATTTAGCCACCAGTAATTCGGTCGCTAAGGCAGTCACTAAAATATTTCATCGCTAAAAAAATATGCGTAACCAGCTTAGTTCGCTTTGTGGAAACTTTGTTCTGTTTCCAATTGAGTAAATCGTCAATTTGGTCTCTGAAATTATAAGGTCATATCAATTTGGTCCTTGTATCAATTTGGTCCCTGGAATTGTAAGGTTCGTATCAACTTGATCCTTGCCGGAGAGACTGAATAGATTAACATTTGATAACTTCGGGGATGTTTTTGAAATTTCGAAAATGTCAAGAACCAAATTGATACGACCTTACAAAATCAGAGACCAATTTGAAAATTTACTCGTTTCGAATTTCTTGCATGGCTTTGTTGTGACTAATACCACCAACATTCATGGGGCCCTCTGAGGTTTATGTTTGCATGCAAGGGATTAACTCGTTTACAAATTCTTCTTCTTTTCCGCCCTTTGACCACACCAAATTCATCCCCTTTGACGGCCAAGGCAGAATGCTGGTTAGCTGGCTCCTTTTCCACTACCAGATGCTTGATCGCATTCGCTTGTATGAAGAAATCTTCCTCCGCCTTTTGAGCTTATTATGTTTAAGATCCTACTATGTTACAACTTACAACCACATACGCACAATATATCTCCTCATAAGTCACTTGGGCGCTTTCTCTATTTACTTTTTATTTGTTGTGCTTATTTTATTATACTCAAGGAACTAAATTCTTCTGTTCTTTTTGTGTTTCGCAACTCATGAAGTTTGCTCTTCTTCCCAGAAGCGCAAGATATCTTCCCCTCTTCGAAATCTAAGAGAACATATTGATGTCTCTAGAGATCCACTTTCCAAGAAGCCCAAGTCCTCAAAGCAAGTTGTTAAAGTGTCTTCCTCTATCAAAGAAACTGCTAAGAGTGTCATGTTGAATAGTGATATGACCTGAATAATGATTATAAGTTTGGGAAAACCATCTCCCATGAGCTAGCTTTTGGGGTTAAGTTATAGTACCAAATCCAAAATTTTAAGATGGTAGGATCTGAATAGTGGTTATAAGTGGGGGGTAACCATCATCCCATGAGCTAGCTTTTGGGGTTGAGCTAGGCCCAAATCCCAAATTCTAAGATAGCATCATAGTCTATCTGAGATCCGTTGGGCCACCCGCAGATGTCTAATCTTGGGCGTGAGGGGGTGTGTTGATAGCCCCACATTAGATAGTGATATGGCCTAAATAATGGTTATAAGTGGGGGACAACCCTCACTCCGAGCTAGCTTTTGAAGTTGAGTTAGACCCAAATCTCAAATTCTAAGAGAAACACCTAAGATGAACACAAAGAAATCACCCAAAAAGAAGAAGAGGGTGGCTGAGGAAGCTCCCTCTGAAGAGGTCATTTCATATGAAATTTCCGATGAAGAAATCATTTACCCTCAGAAGACTACTTCAATTGAAAAAGCTACTTCCTCAAAACGAAAAGCTAACAGCAAACCCTTGAAATGGAAGTCTTTCTTGTAATGCAATGTAATGCAAATCATTTTACCTTTGTTTTGATGCTTTGAAACTTGATATCTTTTTTTTTAACTTTGAATTGCAATGTATAGTTTTGATCTTCACTTGACTTTTGTAACCTATAAATCAAACCTCCTTGTACATTTGATGAGTATCTATTTCATTCCTTTCATGTAAGATTGTTATATATCAAAACTTCAAATAGAGAATGTACTTACAGTAACTATGATTGTAATGCTCAATAATACAATACTGCAAGTTTCTCTTGCACATTTTGCATTGTCTACTTTGACTGCAATACCAGTTTCGTTTCAATGAAAAGAAATTTTTCGATTATGCAATACTAATTTGAGAAAGTGAAGTGGTATAGACTCACTAGAAGGGGGTTGAATAAGTGACCTTTTTAAAATTTGTACTTGGACAAGAAAGAACATGTCTGCTTTTCTGCTTAAGATCAAATCTTGGTTGTAAGAAGGTTTAGAATTGTTAGTCAGTTACTCTGAAAGTTAACCATTCTGAGGGTATAGTAAGTTGAATGTAGCAGATGACTAAGTTTCTAGCAAACCTAAAGAGGTGCAAGATAACTAAGTTTCTAACAAACCTAGAAAGGTACAAGATAAAGCTTCTGAGTTGAAAACGAGATTGGTCAAGCTCAAGAAGAAGGTTTTGATACTCAGGAGATTGAACAACGACTTTGATAAATATTGTTGTGTTCAACAGCTTTTCTTCTTAGAAAGAAATCTTAAGTTTATCTTATGAGTATGAATTATTTTCAGATAACTAACACCAATTACCACAATTCAGTTTTCAAGGTGTTTGATAATAAGATGTGATATTTCAAAAACTTATCTTCCAACTTAGTGATTGTTCAGAAACTTGAGAAAGTTATCAGAGGTTTCTAAACAATGAACTGACTTTCTGAGTAAAAGGTTTTCTTCGAAAAAAATGATGAAGCTTACAAGTTTAAAACCGAGAGGTTTGTAAGTTAAACGCAGTTCTTTGAGAAAGTTCACAAACTTGTTTTACTACTCAAAAAGAGTTCAACAAATTGATTGAGAAATGTTTTATAAACAATAAAAAAAATTGCAAAATGTAGAGAGTTTAAGGGATAGAGAAACTGCACATGTGGTTTTATCCTTTGTTCACCCAAACAAAAACTTTTTTGGATACATCCAGTCCCAACACTGTTGGATTTCCACTATATAATCTTCTGATTACAAGTATTCTTCATTGCCTCTTCAGGCTCTACACCAGTAAGTGTTCTTTGTTTCACAACAGCCTTTTCAGGTTTCTACACTCCATATTCTTTGAAGCCTTTGCAGACCTTCACAGATATTCTTTCATAACTAAGTCTCTTAAGGCTCGACACCAAGTATTCTATAATTCCAAGCCTCTTCAGGTTCTTGACACAAAGTATTTTTTAACACCAAGCCTCTTTGTTTGTTATGTGCTTAATAGAGTACCTAAATCAAATAGTAAAATTTCTACCTATGAAATGTCTAAAAATAAGAAAACAGCAAATTTATTCTATATTAGAATATGGGGTTGTTTGGCTTATGTTAGGATTCCTGATCCTAAAAGAAAGAAGTTAGCAAGTAGAGCATATGAATGTGTTTTCATAGGCTATGCAGTTAATAGCAAAGCCTATAGGTTTTTTATTTAAATGAAAAGGTTGTTATTGAATCTAATGATGCTGATTTTTATGAAGACCGTTTTCTCTTTAAATTGAAAAATAGTAGGGGCTCAATTTCTAATAATGCACCTATTAGAACAAGTAATTCTAATAATGAATTTCTAGATGAACCTAGAAGAAGTAAAAGGGCACATGTGGTTAAGGACTTTGGTCCTGACTTTTATACCTATAATGTTGAGGAGGATCCTTCCTCTATTCAGGTGGCTTTGTTCTCTATTGATGCCAATTTTTGGCAAGAAGCTATAAATAACGAAATAGACTCTCTTGAGTCTAATGGAACTTGGGAATTAGTAGATTTACCTCCTGGGTGCAAGGCTATAGGATGTAAATGGATTCTTAAAAAGAAATTAAAACCCGATGGAACGATAGATAAGTTTAAGGCTAGATTAGTAGCCAAAGGATATAGGCAAAGAGAAAACATAGATTTCTTTGACACATTTTTACCTCTATCTAGACTTATGTCTATTCGTGTTTTGTTATCTATTGTTGCTGTGCATGATATGGTTGTACATCAAATGGATGTAAAAACTGCTTTTCTAAATGGTGATTTAGAAGAAGAGATTTATGTGGATAAACCTGATGGTTTTGTTGTTTTTGGCTATGAAAATAAAGTTTGCAAATTAATTAAATCCTTGTATGTCTTAAAACAACCACCTAAGCAGTGGCATAAGAAATTTGATGATCTAGTTATCTCACATGGATTTAAAATTAATGAAAGTGATAAGTGCATATATTATAAATTAGAAAATAATGTTTGCACTATTATATATATGGATGACTTGCTTATCTTTGGTTCTAACTTTCACGTTGTGAAAAATGTCAAAAATATGCTTTGTGAAAATTTTAACATGAAGGACCTTGGTGAAGTAAATGTAATTCTTGGAATAACAAGTATTAGAACTGAAAAGGGAATTTCTTTATATCAGTGTCATTATATTGAGAAAGTTTTAAAGAAATATAATTACTTTGATTGTAAACCAGCATGTACCCCTTATGATCCTAGTGTCAAGTTGTTCAAGAACACTGGTGACAGTGTTAAACAATCTGAGTATGCGAGCATCATTGGCAGCCTTCGGTATAATGCTAATTGCACAAGGCCTGATAGTTTATGTTGTGGGGTTAATATGTAGGTTTACTAGCAGCCCTAGTAATGAGCATTGGAGTGCTATTGAGAGGGTTATGAGGTACCTTAAGAGGACCATGAACCTAGGATTACATTATCAAAGGTTTCCCGCTGTCCTAGAAGGATACAGCGATGCTGATTGGAATACCCTTTCAGATGACTCCAAGGTGACCAGTGGCTATATTTTTAGCTTAGCTGGGGGGCTTTTTCTTGGAAATCTAAGAAACAGACCATATTAGCACAATCTTCAATGGAGTCTGAGATGATTGCACTGGCAACTGCTAGTGAGGAAGCAGCATGGTTGAGAAACCTATTGTCAGATATCCTTATGTGTGATAAATCGATTCCAGCTATATTGATCCATTGTGATAGTACCACGGCTATTGCAAAGATTCAGAACCGTTATTATAAAGGTAAGAGGCGACAAATACGTCGCAAGCATGGTATAGTTAGAGAGTTTCTCTCTACTGGAGCTGTGAGATTGGATCATGTGAGGTCTGAGGAAAATTTGGCTGATCCTTTGATGAAAAGATTAGCATAAGAAAAGGTTTTTAAAACTTCCAAAGGAATGGGACTTATGCCCATAGATTAAATTGTCTCTTATAAGAGTAACCCAACCTATAGACTGGAGATCCCAAGAAATAGGTTCAAAGGGTAATAACAACTTATAAGGAGATGAAAGAATCATGCTATGATAAAAATATTAAAAAGTCTCATTCATATGTTTAGAGCATGATATCCTGTAGTGTTGAAAGGTTGAATCAATGTTTGATTCTTAATGAGTTCTATACTCTATATGGAGTAGGGTACCTAGCTACAGGAGTACTCTTGATAGACTCACCTATGTGAATGTGGAAGTGAGGTTGCTTCCTATGGAATTTTGGGGCAAAATTCTCTAGAGCATTCACTATACTGGGATATAGGTGTATAGCCGTAATGCACAGGCTTATATAGACTACACCCTGAAAGGTTGAGTGTGTAATGTTGTCAGAGATAGAGTTCAAGACTACGTGCCACTCTAGTGTATTCTGAAACATAATCACTATGTAATGGTTCAAGTCTATGAACACCATTATTTAAGCTCGATCAATCTTATTTTATTATGCTTTATTGCTCGATGAGATGTTTTTTAAAATAAAACAAGTGGGGGATTGTTGAATGTTTTCATTAAAAAACATAATAAATCGATGTACAAAGTAAGTACATCGATGTATTTGATTTGTTTTCGAATACATCGATGTATCTTACGAGTACATCGATGTACTACATCGATGTATCTTATGAGTACATTGATGTAATAACACCTGTTAGCCAAAAATAAATTAGTGCATCAATGTACATGTTAAATACATCGATGTACAGGTTTTAAAACACGTTTTTGATGAAAATATTTAAATACGTTGATGTACTCTATTAGTACATCGATGTACACGTGGAAAACTTTGTTTTCTGCCCGTTTTTGAGTCGTTTTAGCTCATTAAACCAGGATTTATTCTCTGATAACGTTACCTTTTCATCTCCAACGGATTTCTGGTATTTTTGGCTATATAATGGAGTTTTGGAAAAGGTTTGTCACACAAGTTTTTATATTTCTTCCAAATACTCTGAGAATCCCCTTTTTACTTATTTTCCGAGCAATATTGTGGGTGAGGGTGTGTGTTGGTGGTTCTCTTCTGTGCAGGGAGAACCATATTTTCTGGTGAGGATGTTTTATCCTGGGGACAACAAGGCTGTATACTACTGCACATTCTAGGCAGAGTCGCGAAACATCTTAAAGAGAGCGACCTAATCCGCGACTCAGCCTTTGTTTTTGTTCGTGTTCTTTATCTACAGCAATAAGTGTAAGAGGGGAGACGAAGTGTATGTTTTCTAAGATTAAAAGGTTTCAGAGTGTGGAAGTTATCAAAGAGTGAAAAGTTTATTATACACACATGAGCAGACATGGCTGGTATTAGAAGACGTGCAGTCGTGCATGCCCAATCACTTGGCATTCCCTCTAAAAATATCTCATCACCTTTAATAACGCCTTCTCAACGAAACACTGTAAATGGTAGCCCACCTTTAATAGAGTTTCGTTTAGGAAACACTATCTTCCCCTTATTTGTGACTGTGACCAACACCACTCTTCACTCTTCCACTCTCGCGTGCTCTCTCACTCCCTCTTCGTGACGACCATCACTCTCTCTCTCTCTACCTCTATGTGACCACCATCACTCTCTCACTCCCTCTTTGCGACCACCCCCGAGCAATATGGTTCTGCTCACCAAACCACCAAAATCCAACTCATGCTCACGCTTAACATAGCCGAAGGTAATCTCTTCACCTCTGTCATTTGAAAGTTAGGGTTATTATGATGTTGTCATCTCTTCACCTATGCCTTTTTTTTTATATTTTTTTCCCTTATTAAAAGTTAGAATGGAAGTCATTTGAAATACATTTTGGTTTAGGGTTTTAAATTAGATGTTTAAACTTACAACTACAAACAGAAAAGGAAGGTCATTTTAAAATTAGTGAGTATGTTTTAACTAAAATTTTGAAAACTTATGGCCTTATATGTTGCTGCATTTGCCGTGTATTTGACTTTGGTTACTTTATATTGAAAACTTTAGTCATGCATTCCTTTACATAGCAGTTATTTAGTGATTGTACTATGCTTTGTATTTGAATTTGGTTACTTTGTATTAAAAACTTTTGTCATGTATTCCTTTACATAGCAGTTATTTAGTGATTGTACTATGCTTTGCAGTTATCTAGGTATTGCTCTATGCACTAAGAAAAAGGGGTCCAAGCATGGGATGAATGTTATGAAGGCAGTCACCTATGCAAGAAGTAAAGAAATAAAATTATAGGTCATATACTTACTACTCTAATTGTTTGATTATGTTTTTAATTTCTTATCTAAACATATTTAATTTATCAATTTTCTTAGGTTTGATGAAGCTACTGATATTGAAGATGATCCTTCCTTCGGGACATAACAATCACTTGAGACTGATTCAAATGAAAATGCTGGCATGTATATGAGAGATGTATGCTTAAATATGTATGCGGTTTTTTCCTATTAATTATATATTTAGCACTTTTTTTTTTTAAATATCCTTCTCTTATTGTCCACTGACGTTTTACTTGTGTGTTCTCATTTTGTTACAGCTAAATGGTATCCCCCAATGATGGATAGTGCTTACAACACCCACCAAGTTGAGAAATTCTGGTTGGTAGTGCTAAAATTTAAGGATAGTAGTGCATGCAGCTAAAACCATGCGAGATATAAGAAAAATTCAGTTATTGTACTTTGCCAAATTATGGTACATATATTTTGTATATGCATGATAATATCTATAATTAATAACCAAAGTTTGATTATGAACAATTCTGATTCATAAAATTTGGTGTTGCTTGCATGAGGGGTATTTAAGAATATGTTCAGTTTTATAGTGAAATGTGGGATTTATGTTAAATGTTGTTTTTTCAATGCTAAATGCAAAGGAATGTGGAGAAAGCAGGAAAAAATATAAAAAAAAATGGGAGAATAGATAGTGCTTCTTCAAGGAAACGCTATGAAGAAACACTATATATCTTAAGAGCAACCAACGATGGTGCTTTAGCTAGAATGCATTACTGTATGTCAAAGATAACATAGCGTTTCCCAAAAAACATGCTATCTTAGGAACACCAAAAGATAGCGCGTCCTTGAATAAGCGCTATCGTTGGTAATGATACAATAACGCATCTAAAGCACTATCTTTTGTTACCCTCCCTAATAGCGGGATGATAAATAGTGCTGACAAGCGCTATGAAACATCTAATATAAGCGCTATCTTAAGTCTTTTCTGGCATAATGTGATGATCTCTATTAGTGGATTGACTGCTTCCACCTTGGCCTCGACATCTAGCCCTAATTAGCTAAACAAAATTTTGAACCCTCTGGTCTTAACTAATCTTTTGCTCAAAACTACATCCCACTCCCTGCTCTGAGACCAATGTTCTCACTAGAAATGATTTGCATTCAAATCATGACTAATGGATGTCTGAATAGATTCTCTTATTTGTTTGCCCCCTCTGGCAACAATTAATAATGGAGTGCTTCTTACTACGATGCAAGATGCAGAAATGCGGGTTCTTGCGCTCTTCTTCGTTGAGTTTCTTCCTCTCTTCTCTTGGTACGTCTACTCTTCTTAAATAGGCAGATCAAGTGTTTCTTCTTCCATTTTTCGTGTATACTCGTTGGGAGGGGATACCTCCCTGTAACTCTTCTTCTTGCTCTTATCTTCTACAGCATACTCATCAAGCAAGGGGCCCGCTTTCCCTGCCTCTTCATAGCTTCTCCCAGATCTACCACCCTCTTCATCAGTTCTAAAGACATACTTTTCCCAGCTAAGCATCTCTTTAAATTGCATATCTCCTTATCCTGGTACCTCATGATGAAGGTAATAAGTACTTCCTTGCTAAATCAAATATGTGAATGGTCGCTTCTTCTTATTCAAGGAATTTATTGCAAAACTCTTTCTCCATTTCCTCCCATGTATAGATGGAGTGGGGCTTCAACATGGTGCACCAAGTGAAAGTCCTCCCCCTTAAAGATTTTGAAATTCCATGATATGATCCCTAACACTCCCGCTTCCACCAAATTAACAAAAATTGGGAGGGTTATATCCCATCGGGTATGGTCAACCAGCTAGCTCAATGTTGTAGGGAGCCTCCAGCTCTAAAAAGTTGTCACTATCACTTGGTGTTCCCTTAGGAGGCATCTAAGCTCGCCTTGGGCCACCGGAGCATTATATCTCGTGCTCTCTATGCCACTTTTCCTTCCAATTACCTGCTTGTGACTAGTGGCTATAGCCCGTGCTTGAGCCCGCAAGTTTGTTGCCATATTTGTCAGGCTCTGCTGGTTGGCTACGATAGAGTTTATTACCGAAGTTGGTATGGTCTCTTGAGGGGAATTAGTCCTAACACCTTTCAACGGGGTCTCCAACCTATTGAGGAACTCTATTTCCGCTCGCTTACTTCTCTCTCCCTTCTTGGAAGCATTCAATCCCGTGAAAGGAGGTCATGTCTCCTTCATCATCAAAAAAATCTTCAAGGTTGAAAGACAACCTTTGTAGGGTCACCCCAATTCCTTGGTTACTCTCCATGAAGCACCACTTCCCTAGTGGAGTAGCTAATTGTTTTGGGTCAAAATGTAACAAGGTGACCTTAACAATACTTGACTAGTAGTAGAGATTTTCAGTTTGTAAACTTAGTGAAGTGTGTGATTGGGAGTGATAGAGAAAAGAACCTGGTTTCTCAGCTTAACAATGAACAAATGGGTATAACAAGGTTTCTTGTGAGGATGAGAATGAGAGGATGTTTTCGGGTACGTGGTGGGTATCTTGGATGTGTTTCTTGTCCCATGTATTTGTTATGTACAGGATTTGAGGTTAAAAGGGACAAAGAGCAATAATTGCACGAACAAGGACATGTTATCTTTCTTGGGGACTGAAAACAACCATTCTTGGAGGTAGGGCTGGACATCAGTCGGTTACGGTCGGATTCGGGCCCAAAAATCCCAATCCGACCAAAATCGAACCGAAGAATATATGGCGCATTCCCGTCCGTTTGTGACATCGGTTTGGATGGTTGTCGGTTTGGGCAAGTTGGACGGGTGACGGGTGGGTACAAACAGTTTTTGATAAAAAAAAATTGTGAAGAGAAGTAGGAGAAACCCAGAAACACAATATATAAAACTTAGAACAAAATCCCTAAAAAAAATTCATCAACAGCAACATAGCATCACACAAACAAAGAAAAGATTGAAACATGAAAAAGAAAAAACAAGCTGAAGCTTCCAGAACAATAGAAAAAAGGTTGAAACTTGAAAAAGGGATCTTCTTCTTCGTTGAAGCAAAGACGACGCTCTGGACGACGACGCATGTCTCAGATCTTCTTGTTTGGCATATATGAGAGGAAGACTTGCGGTGCTCTGGACCAACGATGGCCCGCGCGCGTGGTGCTTTGGACGACAGCCATGGCGTGCTCACTGCTCTGGTCGACATTGAGTCAGATCCGCGAGAGAGATGAAGTTGAGTTGCAGAAGGGTTTGGATGGGTGGTACTGTGGTTGATGATTTAGGGGTCTATGTGGAGAGACAAAGAGAAATGGAGAAAGGAAGAGGAAGAGAGCATTCAAAAAGAGAGAAAGAGACAAATGGAGACAGAGAGTAAGAGAGAGAGAGAGAAATCGAGAAAGAGAAAGAGAAGTGAAGTGAAGGCCTGAAGGGTAGGTGAGAAAGCATTAAAAAATTGTATCTTCCCAATACATGGAAGAGGAACAGAGCATTCAATAATATATTGGGCCAATACATTATCTTCCCGAGCCATTCTTTTATCTCTTCCCAATGCGTCAGATGAGAGACTGAAACTGAAGGGTCAGGAGACAGTCAAATTTTTTTAAATGTGTGCTTATTCGGTCGGGTACGGTCGGGTTCGGAATTTTTTTACCCAATCCAAACCCGCCTGATGCTACCCGCAGGGAACTGAATCTCAGAACCCGTGGCCCACCAATCCGGATAAAACCGACTGTTTGCTTGATTTATCCACCAGATTGTTCGGGTCCGGGTCTGGTCGGTGTTTTTTGTCCACCCCTACTTGGACGGGGGACATGTTTTTTTAGAGGTGGTAGGCAGCCACAAGGAGTGCTTTTAGCTGAAAGGGGTAAGAGAACAAAAGGTACTCAAGTTTAATAAAATGGGTTTTACTAGCTCTTGGTTGGTTCTAGTGCATCTCGAGATTCACACTCTCATCCACGATCACCTTGTCATCTCCCTTCGCCAGGCCTGACATGTCTCCAGAAGCGAACTCATCCAGAAGCCCGCCAATACAATTACTGACTCATGGTCGTACTCTTGAGGAATCTGCTTGATCGGCTCAGGGCCGCGTCATCACTCATCTCTATGCCCTAGTCAATCTTGAAGTCAATTCAACCTTACCTTTAGTCTTACTTTTGACCACATTTATTTCCTTATTCTTATCTTAATAGCTATTAATCTTTGGGTCCTAATTAATTAACAGATGGTTAAAGAATAATTTTCTATGAAGATCTTCCTTTCTTAGGTGGCATCAGGGTTTATTCCACCACTCACTGCCAAAATCCTTGCTTGCTGAATATGCTTTCCATCATATTCGTTAAGCGATCCATTTTTGGTTTGCAAAATCGTCTATTCCTACATTTCATTTTTTTTTTTTTTTTTGAGAAGCCTATTCCTACATTTCTGTTCTTGGTAAGTCATAATTACATATTAATTTTCTTAGTGGTTTAATTTGTAGCGTAACGTACTTGAGATTTTAAAATTTTGATCTTTGGTCAGAGAGGTTGAATGCACAACTACTGAAATATTCTTGAGTAACATTTTAGTCTTTAAAAGATGGATAAAGATCTGATGTTCTATTTTGGTGTATCGCAACTAGGGATGGCAATGGGGCGGGACGGGTACAGGTAGCACTCCCCCCCTCCCCGCATCCGCGGGGTGAAATCCGTACCCGTCCCCGTCCGTTACCCGCGCGGGTATCTTGTGAGCGGGTATCCAGCGGGTTTCGCGAATATTCGCAGATTTGCGGATATCCACGGATTATTTTTTTAAAAAAAAAATTATTATTTTTGCTTGAAAAATTGTTGAAATATGCATAATTTTTATTAAAATAACTGTGTTCATACAAATAGATATTACGAAAATACGAAAGCATTATCCAATTACAAAGTTACTAACAAGAGTAATCAAATATATTTGTTTTCTCTAAAAATAGAAGTTACAAAAGCTAGGATCTACTTAAAACACCCTTGGATTATGTTTTCTCCTAACTTAATAATAACTCAACTTAATATAATTAATATTAGTAGGTACTTATTTTTTCATTAGTATTAGCTTTAGTAAGGAAGGATGGGAAATTAGGTTTAGCAATTAGTAGATATATATAATAAAGAGTATTATAATAATTTAAGTAACGGATGCGGATATCCGCGGGCACGGATAGCGTGATACCCGCCCCCGCCCCGTTTATAAGCGGGTATTGAAATTACCCGTTTATTTTATCCGCGGGCACCCGTTTAACTATCCGTCCCGTGCCCGTTGCGGATTTTATCCACGGGTATCCGCGGGTACGGATAAAATTGTCATCCCTAACCGCAACGTCTCTCCATCGATAATATCTTTTCATATAAGTTGAAATTTTTTTAATTTAAAAAAAATAAAATATGTGATAAGATATTATTGATGAGAACAAAATAAGATACATCAAAATAGGACAACAAATCCTCATCCTTAAAAGATTATCTCTACTCAATTTAGTCATCAGAAAATTAAAATTATAGCAACTTAATTCCATTATGATTTGTTATGCTTTTAAATTTGTTCCTATTGTGAGTCTAGACTATAACGAAAGATCTTATTTGACACCTTAGTCACAAAATAAACCTGAGGCATCTTCCCTATGAGTTGACTCGACTAACGATATGGGGGCAGTGGGCTTTGGAGGAGAAATTGAAATATGAGAAATGCTAACAACATCATTTTTAATATTTTTTTTTTAATATATTATTTTTTATTGATTGAAATTCATATGGGTCCTACAAAATTAAAGTGCGATCCACATGAATTAGTAGGACCCCCATGAATTTCAATCTATAGGAAAAAATATATTAAAAAAAGAATATTAAAAAGTGCGTTAACAGCACTCCTCCATACTCCTCTTGAAATATACCCTCAATGACCTCAACAAGACAACCCGATGCAGCAATATTATTGCCCAATTGTTGCATGTTAATCTCAGTATTCTTAGTTGCTTCTCATACAACAACATATTTTACCTTTTCGAAAATGTTTTTAACATTTACTATAAACACAGTGAATTAATGATTATGAAAGAGAATATCGAAATATCTTATATTTTGAGGTGGAGTAAATATAATGCATGCAAATATACGAGAAATATCAAATGCAGGTGTTCAAATTATAGAGTTACTGATTTATAACCATTTTGTTATTTGTTGGTGTGTCACGAATGTCCTCTCATTTGCCTTTTCAGATATTCACAAGGGGCGGGGGGGGGGGGGGGGGGGTGTCATCTGCCTGTATTACGAATCAAAACTTTTTTCAATGAATATTTATTAGAAACAATACAATTAAGAGGAAGTTAGAAAAGGCAATAGTGGGAATAGAAAGAAAACTTAGAGTCAGCTCTCTCTCATTTTTCTATCTACTCCTCTCATCTTTTTTCCTCATCCATCGGAACAGGGTGGTTTTGGGTCATTTTTTGGCCTGGAATCACCCCTCTATATCGTTTTCTCTCATTTTATCTAAATAAGTGATTTTTTCACATAGATCTGATTTTTCTTTAGTGTTTTTTCGTGATTTCATCTTTTGAGTGCGGCTTTGTTTTGTTTGTCGTCTTGGTGCGGCGTTGTTTGGGTTCCCGTCTTGTTGCGGTGTTCGTTTAGTTCAGATTGGCAGCTCAGCTTCGATCCATTACAGATTCAATCAAGACTTGGGCGTCAACGTTACAGATTCGGAGATATGGGTATTCGGGTCACTTTGATTTTGTCACATTTGTAGGCATTTTTCCGTTTTATCCTATTAACCTGGACGCTGTGAGTTTGTTCGCAGATTCATTATTTTTTATTTTTAACGATGGTGAATGAATGAATATCTTTTTTAATCAAAAAAAAAAAATTAGAGGAAGTTAGAAAAGTTGCATGCAAAAGCATGTTCCTTTCTCCATAAACAAATTCAACCAGATGTATTGCCTGTAATGAAGCAGGATTACATGATTGGATAAAATAATAGAAGTATGAGAGAGGAAGAAAGAAGAAATTTAAATTCAACAAGATTAATAATTGATAGCTTTAAACTCTTAACACATTGTGTTAAAGAGATGCCGCCGAAGAAGGAAAAGGGTTGGGGACAAGCACTCCAATCCTTTGGCAAATCCAAAGGAGCAGGGCGGCCCACCGAGGCTATATCCGTCGACGTTGCTTATGTCCCTTTTCTTGTCCTTTCTCTTCTCTTTTCACCTCCTTTCATTTTCTTCTCTCATTTCTATATTATTCCTTGATTGTTCCAATAAATTGTCAACAAAGAATAAATAATTTATTTGGCTTGGCCAATTCATTTATTAGACAAGGTAGGCTAAATCGTTGTGTGCATAGAAACAAATACAAATCAGAATTACATGTTTTCTGTCAAAAGTTGGAGTTGATCATATATAAATTCTAAGAGTTTAATTGTTATGATTGTCAGTATAAAAAATTTGTTACATTGTCAACTAATCAGAAATCATGATATGAGTGACTTTTAAGGTAATTAGGATAAGAATTAAATATTTTAGCTTATGTCGCAATTTCTGATTGGTTGACTGTGTAAAAAATTTTTACATTGACAGTGCATACCAATTAACTCTAAATTCTAAATTGTATTAGTTAATGAATTTAATTGTTATACACTGTCAGTGTAAAGTTTTTATATTGTCAACTAATGAGAAATCATGGTATGAGTGACTTTTAAGGTACTTAGAATAAGAGTTAAACATGTTAGCTGATGTGACAATCTATGATTGATTGACCGCGTAAAAAATCTTTATATTGACGATGCATACAAATTAAATCCTTAGTTAATACTTAATAAGTTAATGTAAACCCTTTTACATTTTCTCTCATGCCCCCGCATTTACATTCTCTTACAATCTTCTAAAAATGATGCTAAATTCATTTATTTATATTATAATGTAAAAGTTAATTTCAATATTTCTTCTCTCTTTATTTTTAAAATTTTATTTTATTTTTTTTGACTGGAAAACTTTCTTAAAATAAGAAATTATGATCAATAATCTAGTTATAATGACAAACAAATTATAATTATATAATGGATTTAATTTTGATGTAGTTTAAATATTTTTTTGCACTATCAATTGATCATATATAATCACATATGTATCATTAGATAGTTAGAGCGTGTTTGGAAAAGATAGATTTTTTCCTTTTCAGCTATTTTTTGTCTCAAAAGTTGTTTCATACATAACCTATCATGTTTGGTAATTAGATTAAATTTATAAAAAAAAACTTTTTTTGGGGAAAAAAAACTATTTTATATCATCTAATTTGTTTTATCTTAAGATTGTTGTGATTTGATTATTTTTCATTCTAAAAACTCTTTTTCCTATTTACCCTTACAAAGCTAACTTCCAAACAAATATTATTTAATTATACAAATAACTTCATATCATTTTTCGTAATTTACTATGCAAAAGTGATTTTTTTTGCACTACCCAAACGAAATAGATAATCTTAAAATCGTTTTTCAATAAACATATCCAAACAAAAACAGATTCCGATTATAATCGATTATACATATAATAGATTATCAGCATAATCTATTTTTTACAACTTTTACAAACACACTCTTATTATAAGAATTAAAAACTTTTAATGATGTAATAATGCATAATTAATTGATAGTATAAAAAAATATTTTAACCGATAATATATCACAATTAAATTATTATATCATATTTAAAATATTCCTATTAGTGATTGATCACAACTGAAGTGGACCTCACACAACGAACTTTACACGATAAAAGACAAATAAATATCATATTTAAAATATAAAATTATATTTTAATTATATAAAGAAAATAACGTATTTTATGAAGACATTACTTATCAGTTATCACCTACTATTGTACTGTTAGTTGCAATTTCCAAGTAACCCAGATGCCTACGGTAACTTCATTCTTTTATTTTTCTCTTTTTTCTAGTCAGCAGACGCCCTCGTGCCCATGGTTCCTTAGGTGAGTATAAAAAGAACCTTGTAAACAGATGGGCCGGCCCAAATAAAGTGGGGCCCTCCCAAACATTTGTCCTCTATTGTGTGCACAAGTATTCCAAAGCCTTCTGGTGGTACAGTTAAAACAGGTAAGCAAAAATGACAAAAATGAAACCTCTGAATAACCAGCTAACACTCTGACAGGACATGAATGGAGATTATCAAAGACAAACCTCCAATCACAAACGGTTGTAATTAGGTGTTGTCTCTTGTTCCCTTGCCTTTCTCATAAGTAGGGAGAAAATAGAGTCTTTGCTCTTTCCATATACCAACCAAACTTTAGCTCATAGAACACAATGTACCTAGAGGCTTAATGAGAGCAAATTTGAGACACTTTCCTCAGTGAGATTTTAAGGCACAGAAAAAGCAAAAGCACTTACCTTCCTTGTGGGGGCCTCTTAGGTATTGAGAATTAATTCTTGCACTACTGAGAGGGACATAAAGCTAAACAGAAAAGGGGGAAAAAATGATCAATTCACTGTGTGGAAGCTCACTGTCCCTCAAGAGTGAGAAATCCAGCACCAAACTTCAACCCACTTCTTCAAATGACTCAGTTTTGCAGTCTAAGAAAAATGACAATCAATCTTCTGCTGATATAGAGCAGACTAGCCTAACCCCACCAAGCTTAAACCTTCCTGCACTCAAATTTGACTTGGATGGAGATGTGGAAGTCCAATCACCAGACAGTTCAATGTGGGAGTCCTTTTTCTCTGATCAGTTAGATGCTGATTTCATGATCTCTTCTCCAGTGAGGAACCTTCCTTCCCCACAAGCTTCAACCTACAATTGCAACTATAACTATGCTCATGCAATGCATGGTCAGAGTCTTTCAGGGTGTTCACCGCCTCGTTTTTCATCCCAAATTGGTGCCCTTAACAGCAACCACAAAGGGAAGGGACTTAGCCCACTCCACAAGGTATTTAACTCACCAAACAATCAATTTATGCAGCATGTTGAAAACCTTTCACTACCAGCCATAGAAGAGTTCTTGGAATATTATCCAGTAGATGGGTTAGGTGGAGGGTATTCATCAACCAAAGTGTCTTCTGATATTGGAAGTTCATCAGATTGCTTTGACATGCCAAATTCCATTCCATCCAACTTGGACAGCTTGACATTAATGCCGAATTCCTCAAGGTACTATGGATCAGTGAGTGAAGAATCCTCACTAGTGCATGGTGGGGCTGGGTCTTCTCAACTGTCCCAAGAGAGTGATATCTATCAGCAGATGGGGTCTATGGCTAGTGCATCTCTGTCGCAAGCTCTGCAACAAGAACGCTACCAAGAGAAACAGCAAAAGCAAAAGCAACTACAACAACAACAACAACAACATGAACTACAGCAACAATCTCACCCACACCCACATAGTTCGATGGTGCCTACTCCAATCGGAACCGAACAGGTAATAAAATTTCATCCTCCTTCATCTTAAACCTTCGAATTCTAAATTAATTGATTCCTAACTAAATTAATTAACACCCCCCTACACCATGATACAAACAAAAATACCCTTAATTTGACCAAGGGATCAAGAAATTAATAATTTCAGCATGACATGAGTATTAGAGACCAAAATAAAAATGCCTCAAATTTAGAAAACTAAAATTGACATTTAGTATAGGACTGAGACTATTTCGGGTGCCAACTAATTACTCATATTTCTAGGAGAGGAGGGATTAGTTTACACTCGTGTGAATCATTTTTCACTTACACTCGTCTTTAGCCGTTGATCGTGATTATGATTTTAATTTTAGTAATAATTTATATTGTCGGATGGAAATAAGATAAATGACTAAAAACTGAATGTATGTGAAAAATTGATCCATGCTCCTTCTCGTTATAGTCAATCACAATTTTACAAAATAAAAAAATTATAATTATAATCAATTGGTATGCAGTGTAGATATTCAATAGGATCAGATAAGTAGTCTTACCTGATACTTAATTATAATACTACTTTAAAGTGTAGCTAGAAACTGCTACTTTTATATAACTAAACTTAATTTCATTTTCTGTTCTGAAATTACTATTATATATATATAGGAGCAAGACAGTGGCCTGCAACTGGTGCACCTGCTTCTAGCATGTGCTGAGGCAGTGGCCAAAGAGGAATATATGCTTGCAAGAAGGTACCTGCACCATCTCAACAGAGTAGTAACACCACTTGGAGACTCCATGCAACGCGTAGCATCATGTTTCACAGAATCCCTAAGTGCAAGACTAGCTTCAACCCTCACCGCCAATAACACCTCAAATCCCAAGTCATCATCACCATCAATATCTCTCTCTTCCTTCCCATCATCAAACTCCATAGAAGTCCTAAAAATCTACCAGATCGTCTACCAAGCCTGCCCTTACATCAAATTCGCTCACTTCACAGCCAATCAAGCCATCTTCGAAGCCTTCGAAACCGAAGAACGAGTTCATGTGATAGACCTAGATATCCTCCAAGGTTATCAATGGCCAGCTTTCATGCAAGCCTTGGCTGCAAGACCCGGTGGTGCTCCCTTCCTCCGAATCACCGGTGTCGGGCCATGCATTGAAGCCGTGAGAGAAACGGGTCGGTGTTTAACTGAATTAGCACAATCTCTTCGCATCCCTTTCGAGTTTCACCCAGTTGGGGAGCAACTAGAGGATCTCAAGCCCCATATGTTTAACCGGCGAGTCGGTGAAGCCTTGGCGGTGAACTCCGTTAACAGGCTCCACCGTGTCCCCGGAAACTTCCTTGGAAACTTGCTTTCCATGATAAGGGACCAAGCACCAAACATAGTTACCCTTGTGGAACAAGAAGCGAGCCATAATGGGCCTTATTTTCTAGGGAGGTTCCTTGAGGCGTTGCATTATTATTCAGCAATCTTTGATTCCTTAGACGCCACGTTTCCGCCTGATTCGGCGCAGCGGGCGAAGGTGGAGCAGTACATATTCGCGCCGGAGATAAGGAACATCGTGGCGTGTGAGGGATCGGACAGGATTGAAAGACACGAGAGGTTGGAGAAGTGGAGGAAAATGATGGAAGGGAAAGGGTTCAAAGGGGTGCCTCTGAGTCCCAACGCCGTGACTCAGTCGAAGATATTGTTGGGTTTGTATTCCTGTGATGGGTATAGGTTGACGGAAGATAAGGGTTGCTTGCTGCTGGGATGGCAGGACAGAGCCCTAATTGCTGCATCCGCATGGCGGTGCTGAAGGTACATCAACCTCTCACGGATTTGAATCCTCCAACTTTAGAGTGGGAAAGTCATATACCTTTTTCTTTATGTCTCTCTTTATTATTTTTCTCTCTCATCTTTATCTCTCATTTTTAATCATCCTTCTCTTTCCTCTATAGACACAAAGTCACCGTAACTTTCCCGTCTTAAAGTTAGAGGATCCGGATCCATATTCTCACACTATTTTTTATATATGACTAATGATGTATAACTTTGTAGTTAATCACGTATATATGTTGGGTGGTTAGGATACTTTAGTGGATACATTTGTGCTTATTGATTGACCCAATAGCTAGCCATCCAATATACATGATTAACCACGAAGTTATATCATTAACCAAATGTAAATAAATAGTGTGAAAAGTAGTATGAGATATAATTTTTCAAAGATAATAAGTAGACGATGGTGGCTTTACATGCATGGCTGGTTGGATACGAAAATGATTCTTACACACCAAGATTCTTACACTTGTTTTATATCGGTTAAAGTTGTATAAATATATGGGATGAGGATCTCCGATCCCATTTTGGTATATCACATCATGTCCTAACCAATAATATATTGTTATGTCAGTTAAAACTTTATTTAACATTGAAAAAGTAAAATAAATGACAAAATATTATTGATTGGAACGTGATGTAGTACACCAAAATGAGACACGAGATCCTCATCCAAATATATGATGTTAACGAGTTTGTTATGTACTTAACAGTACTGATAATTGATTATCAATATTTGATAATTGAATATATTAACCAAGTTAATTATATAATGTCTTAATTTTATTTTTAATCCCTCTACTTTTGTCGATGTGCGATTTTAGTCCCTCAATGTTTTTTGAGGACATTTGATTCTCCAATTTTTCAAATGTTACAAACTTAGTCCTTTCGTCCATCATCCGTCAATTTGCTAACAAAAGTATCCTATGTGTCAAACATTTGTCCACGTATGCGGTCCATGTGTGTCAATTTCTCATTAAAATATTAATTTTTAGATTAATTATTTTGGAGGGGGAAAAAAAAGAAAATCTAATTAGGGCATGTGGTTTTCCAAGACCAAATTGTGTCTTCTTCCCCAACCTTTCTGCGGCTTGTGTGGGTTCTGAGTACTTTGTTTTGCCTGGTATGCCTCTGATAAGATTGAGATGGCCAAATCTCCTTGATCATCATCCTCATCCCTAACCCACAACAAACCCCCCAAACCGACATTGCTTTACCCCCTTCTGCCATTTTCAACACCCTCTTCGCCAACACCCCTGAACAGAGCCCCTGTCGCTTCTCTATTTTTCGAGAATGGACAGAACACGAAGCTTTGACATGTCTCTGATGGAAGGCACCAATTCTCCGCCGCGAAGACTGGTCACGTTCAGGGCGGTTGCTCTGTCGGAGCCACTACACGTTACGTCGTGCCAGTGGCAAAAACTGGAAGAAGAGTGTCTGGTCCGTTCAGTGAGAAGATTCGAACAGTCAAAAGAGACGAAGCGTTTGAAGGTTGCAAGGGACAATGCATTGCTTGGAATCGAAGCATTGAGGGCATTTGTGTGATTGATGGTGAAGAAAAAGAGGAAAAGGTGAAAGAGAAGTCATTAAAGAAGAAGAAGAGACGCATTTTGAGAGAGAGTGAGTGAAAGTAACTTGGGTTTTCTCAAATATGCAAACTTTGGTGGTTAAACATGGTGTTAAAAAAAGGGTGTCGATCAGATCTTGCCGACGATGGGTTTTTGCCGCAAAACAAAGTATTCAGAACCCACACAAGTTGCAGAAAGAAATCGGGAAGAAGACCAAATTTGGTCTCTGGAAAACCATGTGCCCTAATCAGCTTTTGTTTTCTTTTTCAAAATAATTAATACAAAAATTAATATTTTAATGAGAAATTGATACGTGGATTGCATATGTGTTTAAAGGTTTGACACATAGGACATTTTTGTTAGTAAATTGACGGATGGAAGGACTAATTTTGCAATTTGAAAAATCACGCACATTGATAATATATATATATATATATATATATATATATATATATATATATATATATATATTGCTAATTAGAAATTTGTGCTTCGTTAATTGGTATACAAATTGTGTAAAAAAGTAGCAGGAATGAGTTGGATTTAAGAATTTGACATATCTGTTTTATGAATTTCATTTTGCTATTTCTAATTTTATGTTAAAATTCAACGGATGGCCAATGTAGAAGGTTCAACCGAGGAAATAGAAAAATGAAGGGCATGCATCAGTAAGCATAAAAAAGGGGAAGAGGAAAAAGGAAATGCTTGTTTTCTTCCAAATGGGAGATGCTGAATGGTACGAGAATTTTTAACGAAATCCATCAACACTGAAGAGTGACTGTTGATCATTTATTTCTAGTGCGTGTGATGTACGAGAGCATTGCATTTCTAAGTGTGCTTTGTGCTGGATTTTTTTTAGTATTGCCACATAATTTAGGTAGCACTACGCTATATTCGACCTTTAATTAACGTTTTTTTTTTTTTTTTTTGAATTTGAAGCGTTTTCGAAGTGTTGTCGTAGATGCACCTACAAAAGCGTTTGTCCAAGGAAACATTATCTTTGTTGGAAACTATGATAGCGCATCGCCTAGGAAACGTTGTCTAAAGTTAGAATCAAATATAACGCTTTTTCTAGGAAACATCACATATTATTGGATCTAAGACAACATTTTTTTCTAGGAAACACTATCTATTTACGGATCTAAGATATCGCTTTTTATAGAAAACGCTATCCTTTGTGGTACCTACAACAGCACTTCCTAAAAGAATCGTCGTCATAGGTCCTTTTTTTTTTATAATTTGTTGCTATACACATTCCCCTGTAAGCATTCAGAGGATATTGATTGATTCAAAATTGTACTTGTACAAGAAAAAAATTAAAGCCAATTTTTTCGAGCAAAGAACAACAACAAAAAATATAAACTAACTAGCTAGCTAAATGAAGATAGAATTGAACTGTGAAATAAAACATTAGAATAGAATGAAGTTAGAATTGAACTACATTTGAATGGTCAAATTTAAGAATTTGGTCAATATAAACTAACTAGCTAGCTAAATGAGATACCGTCTGTGGATATTAGTTTGGTCCTGCAAAATGATCTCCTTGATGACGGTGGGGCACTATAAAACCAACAAAATTAAATTAAATTAATGTATTTATGCTCTAAATAATTGGTTGAAATTTGTAAATTAAATACATTTATTTGGCTCCATTTGATTATGTTTGATTTAGATTTGTCCGCCTTGGCTCTCCGTTGTGCACGGTAAATGAACAAACCACTAACAAAATCAAATAAACTTCATTAGATTAAATATTTCGAATCATGACACACATATTTAAGTTGAAATAAACACATGTTTTATTATCAAATACATCCTTCACCTCTTTGTGAGATTTGACAGATAATAACAATTCTCTTCATCGACATTGATGACGATCAACAGCCAACGCCCCTAAGAAAAACGTTGAGGTAGCAAATCCTAAGCAACACTTCATAATCGTAAATTAAGTTTAAAAAAGTGACTCAACCTATGTTGAAAGGTGCAAGAATCAGCTAATTCTCCGGATAAGGGTCCTAATAAAACTCACTAATTTCTCTCTGTTCTTCTCAATTGCTTGACCCTTATCATTTCATTCAACCTAATAAAAATGATAAAGTATATCTCTCAATTAATTGTTTAGATAAGAAATTAACAACATAATCAAACAGTTAGAGTATAATTAACCAAACTGTCTATTACCTCAAATTTGTCTCCTTTACTTCTTGCGCGGATAACCTCCTTCATAACGGTCGGCCCACGCTTGGACCTCTTTCCTGGGTGTTGGATGCACCGCGGTGATCGGGAGAAGCCATTTAACCCTAAATATTTGAAGAGACTTAGGGTTTGAAGAGACCCTAAGTAACGCTAAGTATTTCAAACGACAGAGGTGAAGAGACTTACCAGTTGATTTGGAAGACAAAGAGAGTGAGTTGCACAGTGGTGGTGGTGAAGCGATTGAAGAGATTCAGAGATAGGTCGCAAAGTAAAAAACAAGAGAGTGGGAGAGGGTCACAGAGAAGGAATGAGAGGTCATGCACGGGTTTGAAAGTGTCAGAGTTTCTAATAGTGGTCACAAAGGGGGTTTTGTTTTTTAAAATTGGGAAAAGATAGTGTTTCCTCTGAAAAACGTTAAATGTATCCCTTTTAATAGTGTTTCTTCATAGAAGCATTGTTAAATTTATCCCTTTTAACAACGCTTCCTAAACAAAGTGTTGTTAAAGGGAGACCATACCTTTAATAGCGCTTTTATTAGGAAACATCGTTAAAAGTGATACATTTAACAACGCTTATCTGAGGAAACGTTATTATATCTTGATAACACAATTTTTGGAGGGAATGATACAATGTGACAGAGCTAGCACAATTGCATGTCTCTTCGTCTTCTCCACTAAAGTTGTAACTTGTAACTTCTATTTATGGTTTCTCTCTGAAAACGCACAACTACATGTCTTTGTCTTCTCCACTAACTGTATGTCCGCTCGTATGTATAAAAAGAACCATTCTATACTCTAAAACAATTCCACACTCTAAAGCCTTTCAGTCTCCGAAACCTTTCACTCTCAGCAACCTCTCTCACACTTCAAAAAATTGGCGTCCATATTTCATCTCATTACAATGAGAAGAGTTAATCTTGAAGATCTTAAAAAGGATGGATATCACGAAACTAGAGAAAATGTGGCTCAAGGATGGACTCGTAACTTCGGCATGTGGAAACTCATCCCTGCTATAGAAATCGGGGAGTTCTGGTCAAATGTTGAGACAATGTTGCGGCTCCATCATTGAGCACATATGTGGTGATGCATCAGTGACCATGACCCAGACTCCTGCTAAAATAAGTAGAGCACCAAACAATGGTTTGGAGAGTTTTAGAAGTCTGGACTGCATAAAGGAAAACTCATACATTTCTCTGAAGAAGGTATATCAGAGATTGTTTGGTGACAATGCTGGTTTGAAGAAGAATGAGACCAAACTACTGACCAACAAGGCTAGATTCTTAGTGTAGTGTTGCCGCCATTTCATTCTTCCCTTAACAGATAGTGAAAGCTTGTACTCTTTTGGTCTATCAAAATATGAAATGATCGTGGTCTATCACCTCCTTACCTACTCCAAAATCAACCTTTCATTCCTCATCACGGAATATCTAAAATATAGTCTTCGCAGGAACGATCGTGACTTCCCCTATGGAATGCTCTGTATTAGGATCTTCGGATCTAATCAAGCCTACGGGCATGACGCATCGTTAATCTGAGCTAAACCTCTCGATACTGCCATCTTTAAAGGCAAAGGTATTGAAATGGCTCCTCTCGACTCTTCGTCTTCTTCAGAATCTACATATCCATAGCCTTTCTCACCATTGTCTCCATCTGAATCGAACCTAAAGGAGATTCAGTCAAAAAGAAAGCGTGAGTATAACCTGGCCTATCCCGATGTCAAGCTATCTATTCAGGCCAGGGAAAGGTTGGAATATCTGGCAAAGAAGAGAAAAGGGGAGTTGTCTTCATAGTCATACCCTATGTTGTTCTTAGAAATCCTTAAGAACTATCAATTTGTATAAAGAACTTTTTAATTATTATCGATGAAGTGCTATTTCTATTCATTTTCTATTGTTCTATGATCCTCTCAATGTCTAACGTGATTGATTCTACTGCCAAGTGTCTACTTATACTAATTAAGTTTAATTCTTAATATCTACAAGTAATAAAAAAGTGTACATTGAATATATACATTGACAAACTTAGAAGTTATGAATAGTGTATGACTAACTTAGAAATGAAGTGCTATTTTTATGCATTTTCTGTTGTTCTGTGCTCCCTCCGTATCTAACGTAATGAATTTCATTGCCAAGTGTCTACTTATACTAATTAAGTTTAACTCTCAATATCTACAAGTAATGAAAAGTGTACATTGAATACATCGACAAACTTAGAAGTTATGAAAAGTGTATGACTAACTTATAAATTTTAAGTTAGAAGTTAAAACTATTTATCAACTATTTACCATTCACGTATAAGAAAATGTCAAGAACCAATTGTAAGCAACAACAATTGTATGACTAACTTAAAAGTTTTAAGGAAATGCATATAGCAATAAAAGGAAAGATGACCTTAGAGTGAATTGTTTTTTTGCCTAACAGACATTAGAGTGAACTGCATATAAGGATGTTCTACATCATCAAGTTAAATAGTAATCTCATTTCCTAAAATTGTCCAGAAACCCGGTCACAAAGATTGTTTTTGTAGAAACCAAAGTCAAGAATATGGATATATGTTTTCTGTATATTCAATTGTGTGTCAATATACAATGAGATGCTCCTATTTATAGGGCAGGATAGGAGACAAGAGAATAAAAATAAAATCCTATATAATAACTACACATAAAAAGCCTAATCAATTACAATATCAATAACAAATCAAGCCTAATCAATAACAAATCAATCACAATATCGTAACATCCCCCTCAAACTCAAGTGGGTTCAACGGTAACCAACTTGAGTATGGACAATAACGTGCGAAAGCGACTAGGAGAATGAGGTTTGGTGAACAAATCAGCCGGCTGATCAAGAGTGCCAATGGAGACAAAAACATCGTCTTGACATCCATCTCGTGAAGCTCCAAATTATAATAAGCAACGTGAGCCATGATTGTCCTTAAAAGAGTCATTCAATGATACTGAAGAGAATGTCTCTTTACAAGCAATCCTTTCTTTTGAGTATAGCCTTTTGCCACTAGACAAAACTTTATAACTCTCCATATTACCCTTTGACACCTTCAAGTAACAGGATAAGTTTCAAACCTTATTGTCTAGCTTGAGCTTATACTCATACCTTCAATTCACTTTTCCGAATAGAAACGTCATATGGTTTGATGGGAGTTGATAGAATCATCTTCCATTGTACCATTTACCTTATGTTCCTAGAGAAATAAAATATAATTATCCAAAGTAGTAGTTACTATTTCTTTAGTGGGTCATGGCAAAAGGCATCGGCTCTTGATGCTCTAGATCTTAAGGGTGTTGAGTTTGACCTTCAGGAATAATTTCCTTATCTTGAATTGGAAGAATAACAACAATATTCTCACAAGGACCCAAATTTGCTACACCAATAGCCCAAACTCAATATCCTCAAAGAACTAGTCAGTTCCTGTCTCAAGGTTTATTTAATTTGGGATTATCAAATTCACTTACCCCTTTTACCTTTCAGAGTATCAATAAGGTTGCCGCTCACTATTTGGGGGGCTCCAATTTCCTTCGCAAGACTCATAAGGTCTTGCCTTAGTTGGATGTTCCCATACTTGAAAATGATTGATCGATAACTTTAGTTGGTAATCTGTCAAGCATTTAAGCTGCAATCTTTACTGTTACTCTCGTAGTGACTCTGATAAGGTAGAATGACTAATCATACTCCTTACCATACCTTTAAGAGTCATTACTAGGACTTAACTGCATTCTTGATAGCCATGTTCTGATATATTTAACTTTTAATGCATTTAATACAAACAATAAAATGTATAAGGCCAATGGAGTCTAGGATTCCCTCATACAAGTTGTTCAACTCTATTCGTAGAGATGTGCTCTAAATGTTTGTGTCATAATGCTCGTTAATTTTACTATCAACATTACGCTTAGTGTCGTACGATTCCTCACTCAATGTTTTGCCACAAGAGATCTCAATACCAAGCAATTGTAGTTTGTCCAGCCCATAGCTTAACTGGTTCCTACAATATTTGAATTTAAAAAACATATTGAATCCATCGTTTCTAAAGGAACAAAATTATCCTGATTTGTCCAATGAGAAATCAAAACCAAATTTCATCTAAATGATGACTAAACCAAAATGTCTTTTAATTTCAATTAGCCAGTAACAACACTCTAAAATGTCAATAGCCTTATCCTTTACTGACTTGGTCAACTCCAATATAGATGCATCTTTCAGCATCACTTGGCCTTCATCAGTTCAGACAATCCTTTATAGGCATACCAAACCTGATATTTAGGATATTTCTTCTTTAGATACCCGATGTCCTTATAAAAGAAATAATTATGACCCTAGCTTTTCTTTTATGACGGACCCTTAGCAGTTTTATCCTCAGTTTTCTTTTGTTAGTCCATATTCTTAGAGTTATTTGTCAAATGAGCACTATTTGTCGTCTCTTACTTCATTGTTTCCTTTCTTGCACACCTTATGAAACGAATCCATTCAGATATCATTTCTCTTTATAACAACTATAAGTTGACTTAAACGGACTGAATTGTACATGAAGGAATATTAAATGCTAAATGCATGGACAAGTCGTTAGACAGCCCACGTTTTAGCGCCTTAAGTTTATGAGCAAGATTGGACATTCCCATAACGTGCTCCTTATATTTCCTTTTCTTTATACTTAATGAAAATCTAACTCTCCAATGAGTGCTTGTTTTCGTCTTTATTGCTTTCAGAAAGCACTTTTTAACTTCAGCTAGGAAATCTCAGGCATTAATTATGTCATCCAAAATAATACCCCTAAAGGTCTCTGGAATATTGTTCTTTATGATCATAAGACTCGTGCAATTGGAGCGATCCCACTTCCTATACTTGATCTTCTCTTCAGATAAATTGAATTTTTGTGAGAGAAGGTATTTTTCTCCATCCTGATGCAAGGTCAAGATCCAAGAACAATCTTAATATTTTCCTTTCAATCCCAAAAATTCAGGACTTTTGAGGACCGAAATTGAATTAAATCAACAGATACATAGACAATATTAGCTTAAAGAGAACATAAGTACCGTAAAAATACTTACCAAAATACCCTTTGCACCATTAATATTAAGTCTTTGGACAATAACATTGATTGCTAGTGATATTTTATTGTAATGATCAAACACTAGTGATAATTTTCTGTCAAACAACAACTAAGTTTGGATATTCTATTACACGAAAAATATCTTTATAATTACTATGTGTTTATCATCACAGATGTTAATGATACCCAACCGATAAGGATACGGGTATTAAAATTTCTACTCATGCGGATATGGATCCAGGTCCGGATACATTTTTAAAACGCGGGTACGGAGACGAATACTATAATACCGTCCCTACCCATTGTCATCCCTATCGGGAGGGGAGTAATATAGACGCGCAAACAAGTAGTGTTATGCGAAACTAGTACACAAGAAACGTGTATGTCATTCCGGTAGAGAATACTGTTCAACATCCTTAGAAGATAGTGAAACCTTTTTTTCTATAATATTTCATATTATGATATAGACTGCATCTACCAAGATACATCAAACACCCATTTTATAGAACAAGAGAAAATTCATCACTTACAAGCATTGCCACAAAGGAATGCCCTCCAACAACATTCAACTATGAGGGGGGTGGGACTGTTATACAAATTATTGTCTTCTCAGCTACACATTTCCATGACCTCTGATATCCCCAGCAAACACTAAGGCAGGATCAGCAGCTTATCTATCCATGATGATGGATTCTCACAATATCGAACATGCACATATATGTTTTCTGGGTGTCTTGTCAACTTTTTTCTCTGTTCAGGTCAACAAAAGAAAATTTTAACATTCAATCACCATACTTAATTCTAGTTTGCTTTCTATCATTACCTAGTAACTACACGGAGCTGCTCATTGACATTACGGTACTACCAAAAAATTGGGGATCAAAAGGAGATGTTGGATCATGGGAGTGTTCGTTTTTCTTTTGGGGGAGCAGAGGAGCTGATGGTACTAAGAATCCAAGAATTTAATGAGCTATGTTACTAGCAAGTCAAATTATTTGATGCAAGTTGATCACAGAATTACAGCAAAGAAGTATAAATGCATTGACTTCTTTTTTTTTTTTTTTTTATAAACATAAATGCATCGACTTCTGAAGCAAATTCGTCAATTATTAAAATGGAAGAAAATTATTAAACAATATACTTCGTAATGAAATCTACCTGTTTTTGCTTTTGCCAAAGATGGCTGGACGACAACGTGCATGGTGATAACCCCTTTAGGGAGCTCACCAAAAGGTACTCTACACTGGCCAACTGTCTTGTTGTTCTCCAAAATTTTGCCGGCATTTATTAGTTTTATATCATTTGCTGCCTTTGGTACAATTTTCTTATCTATGCACAACCAGAACAAAAGATCCAATTTTCATAAATGGTTATACAAACAAAACAGTAAAAAACAACTGAGGGAGGAGAAGATAACAACAAAGCAATACGAATTAAATGAAAAATCACAGGAACTAAGCCACATGTCCAGAATCATACAAGTACCTTGTTGATTGAATATAAATATCCATTTAATCCACTAAAATAGATTAATGGATGGATTGAATATCCATCCATTAAATTGGGTTATGGATGGATTGGGTGGTTTAACAATGGGTTAATGAATCCAAAATGGATTATTGGTTTGTTTTTTATCCCTCTATTATAATCCAATCCAAAATAAATTCAATCCAAACTTTTGCAACCCCTGGATTTAGGTAAGGCAGGAGGAAAAGAAAGGATAAGGACTAAGAATAACATAACAATGCTACTGATACTAATACGATGATAACAGAATGGACCTATTTATACAAATAGTATACTCTTAGTCCTAATTAAATAAAGAAACAAATTAGGGAATATAAATAGGAAATAAATCATAAGAGATCATCTAAGCAACTTTAAAACATTCGAAGTATTATAATTTGAGATATTTTTCATTTATTCTAACACCCTCCCTCAAGCAAAAGCTTCCTAAGCTTGAGCTTGTTACAATTAAATACATTAAAAGAAAATGAACTACAAAATATAATGGGCCAAACAGTGTGATAATGGCTGGCAAGTGCTTCTAGGACGGAGATGGGGCCAATGCATCTGGGAGGGAGAAGGAGATAGAGCATCCGGGATTAAGAGCGGAGGCCTGTGCATTGGGACAAAAAGTCGGGGCAAGAGCATTTGGGACGGAGACGAGGCCAATGCATCTAGGATAGAGAGAGGGGCAAAGCATTTGGGACGGAGACGAAGCCAATGCATCTAGGACAGAGACAGGGGCAAAGCATTTGGGACAAAGAGTTGGGCTGGTGTGATTCATAACCAACATAAGGTACTATCGAAATGATCGTCAACGAGAAATCACAATTACTATGATTCATCCATGGGAAAGAAATTACCACTGGAATGATCGTCAGTGGGAAGACAAACCACTGGTATATGATTCATTATTGGGAAAAGAATGGCATGACAAACACCCGAGAAGAAGCAAGCACTAAAACAGGGCCAAGCAGTAGCAAAACAATGGGAAACCGGATATAACCAGCCCAAAGACTTCCAAGAAACAAACGAAGCATACTAAATAACTCAAACCTGCTAAAGATAAGATGAGCATACTGGATCGAAGAGTCAAACACGAAAAAACACATTCCAAGGGAGCCGAACAACCACGTAATGGTAGCAAACAGAGGCAATAGTGGCTGGGTCTAACTGGAAATGGTGTGGCGACCATGGACATGGTGGCCAGCCATATTAAAATCCAAAAGAAATCACAAAATCTGATATTGACCAAAAAAGTAAAAACACAGCCAAAAACGACAGATCATAGATGTGGGTGGCCAAACAGTCAAACACCCATTGGACTTGCAGGATCTGGATGCACTCCACGTGCATGCAAAAGTTTGTCCAGGAAAATTCCGACAAACTGAGCGTGGCCAAACAGTCAAACACCCATTGGACTTGCAGGATCTGGATGCACTCCACGTGCATGAAAAAGTTTGTCCAGGAAAATTCCGACAAACTGAGCGTGGCGGGCATCAAAGATCTTCTGAAAGCACAGTTTAGGTGGCTGGCCGAGTGGAGGGCAGCGAACGTGGTGGTCGATTGGTCGGAGGAGATACACACCTCGGTTGTGTAGATCTGAGACAGCAGCTTCTAGAAGAGTGAGAAATGGGAGAGATGATACACTGATAAGTGGAGAGGGTGCCGCGGAAAAGTGAACAAGAGAGAGGTGGCTAAACGGAGTTCTACATTTTTGGGAACTCAACAACGGAACAGTGACGGGATAGGTCGCAAAAGATGGTACTGCTTTGATGCCATGTTGAATTGGAGGGTTTTAGGAAAGGAAGGAAGAAAAGAGAGAATAAAGACTCCGAATAATATAAGAATGATATCAATACTAATATGATGATAATGTGTTATAAAAGACAAATACAGTGGTCCTATTTATTTAAACTGTTATGTCTAATTACATAAGGAAACAAATCAAGAAATATAAATAGGGAATAAATCATAAAAGATTATCTAAAATATTTTAAGATACAATATTATAAGATATTTTTCATAATTCAAACATACCTAATGAATAATCCATAATTCAAGAGTCATATAACCTAGATGATAGCAACACTCAAAGGCTGTATTCTCAAGCATATAACAGGGGCAGAACAGGATATCGAAAAAACATTGCAGACAGCCAGTCAATACGAATAAAAGATAAAACCAATTTAACTCTGATGCAGCAACCACTACAAATCAGAAATCTAAGATTACCTCATTTTCAACAAAAGTTTTAAGCTGTAAGTTCAAATATAATGGCAATCAGACAACCATATAGAAAAAAACTTCAGACATTAGAACACATTTATGTCACCGAAGTCATGGCCAATCAACTCAAACCACTTACTCTTTCCAATTCAGCGCGCTATTTATAAAGAGAAGGTATAAACACTCCCTCAAAAAATCAAACTACCATCTTAATTCCATATTGAACTCAACTTAACCTCGTTTCGATCTAGCCAATGCCTCTAGTACTTTATTGAGAAGAGAACAGAGTGGCGAATGGGGATAAATTGGTATGCTCCTCAGTATGCTTCCATAATAATTGAAGCTGAAAGAGCAAAAAATATTTTTATAATCCTTTAGTCTTTTCCCCTTTTTTCCATTTCTTCTCCCCTCTCACCTCCCCTGACACTCAACCCAATGCTCTCTACCTGATATACTTGTGAGTGCAAAAGCTATGTAGTCAATCCCGGATAGTGGCACGGAGGGGAGCGGACGAGCCCAAAAACGCTATAGTGGTATAGTAAATAGTGGGATGGCCGCTATACCGAAGATAGCAGATATATTAAACATAATTTTTCATACACATGTTAATCAGTATACTCAATTTATAATTTAAAGACACAATTACTATTAGTGTGAAGCATTACTAATAACAATAAATTAGTAATAACAAAAACCATAAGAATGCAGATGTAGGTTTGGCCAGAGAAAGATGAAACAGAAGCTGAAATGGAGCAAGAAGCTGCATGAAACAAGTGTGGGATGATGGGAACTTGCCAAAACAGAGTGCAGAAAGTGCAAAACAGGTGTAGTCTGCTAGAAACTTGTGGAAATGGGGATGGGCGCTCTGCTGGGAAAAGTGAAAGGAGGAGGAAAAAGAAACTGAACCAGAAACTGAGAATAAGGAAAGAGGGGGAGGTGGGTTTTCCCGAGATCTGGACAGCAGCGTTGACTACAAGGTGGCTTGCGGTGGTTGGCAAGGTTGCACCGCTGTGCTATGGGTTTGGGCAACGAAGAAGGTGAGTCTCTGCAAGGTTTGTGAAGGAAGTAGAAGAAGAACGAATGAGAAGAACGTACAGGGAAGGTCTGGGTGGAAGAGGCACTAAAAGTAAGGGTAAAATGAAGATTTATTGAGTTTAAATGAGGGTAAATATATAAGACATTTGAAAAGATAGAGGGCAAAATAGAGATGTTTTGAGTTAAAGAGGGTAAAATAGAACTTCGAAGAGTTAAAGTGAGGGTAAATTGTAGGAAAAAAGTAAAGGAAACATAAATGTGAAAAAAAAACGAATTCTTTTTTTTTTTATAAACCACCATAATTTGGGCCTTTAGCTCCCCAGTGGCATCCCAAGGTATCTCCGCAAACTTCGACCCTTTGGACCGGTTATGGGACTAATCCTCAGTCGGCTACTTAGAACAAGGAATTAACCCTTGGCTTTCACAACCTCCCAACTAGAATGTCTGCCACCAGGATTCGAACTTGCGTTCTCCTCCTTATGGGGTCGAAATACTTACCACTCGACCAACCCTTGGTTAATAAAAAAAACCTAATTCTACTAGCAAAGAAGATAGACTTCGTTTGTGAAACAAAAATTGAAGGTTTCCTATAGCCGCATGAAGATAGCGGTTGCTATGGGCACGATTGCGCCTGCAATTCACCGCACGCACGGCCGCAATTTGTCACATTCAGAAACTTTTCCTCGATGCATGTTTGCATCGTGCCCATCGTCAGCTCCGCGTCGCGACAACGCGATAGCGCCGCTATCACGTGCTATTGACTACTTTGTGCAGAAGTATTTTTAAATATCTAGATAAAGCCTATAGGCATGTGAGTGATCTTTGTGGAAGACCCTAGGAAAGAAAGGAGTGTGTATTGCATACCTCCAAACTATAAAGGATATGTATGTGTTAGGATCCAATTGCAATTTGCAAGGTATGAGACTTGAGTCCCACGTCGAAAGTATGGGATTCTGGTGTGGGGTTTATATGGCCTTAAGCTTTCCAACCACCACGGCTAGCTGTTGTGGTGTGGTTCAGGGTTCTAAATTGCGCACCGCATCACGTATTGCGACCGCAATATTGCGGTTGCAGACCGCAACACAACCGCATCACACCGCAATTACGATGTGATCTATTTTCACGTGTAACGGCTGCAACGCAATTGCACCAGACACCGCAAAGGGCCGCATCAGCACCGCAATGGACCGCAACACATCGCAACGGAGTTTCTAGTCCTATTCTGTTCAATGTTACTTTCAAAAAGATGATGTGATGTCTTAAAAACATTATTTTCACTACAGTTAAATTTAAATTATTCATAAAAATGATGCAGTGTCTTAAAAATGAATAAAAATCTATATAATATTATTAATAGAAGATATATAAAGAATTACAATAATTATAGATTTTTTTTACATTTGGTGTGAACATAAAATTATTTCACGCCGCAATGATTGCAATTCGCTTGGCAGCGGCTGCAATTGTAGCGACCTCAACCGCATTCGCGACCGCAATTTAGAATCATGGTGTGGTTCTCCCAAGGTTCGTATCAATTGGTATCACAGCTTTCTAGTTTCTACCATGTATGTCTCTCAGCTGCAAACGTGCGGCGTGGGTGGTGACATCAACAATGCATTGTTCGCCCGAGACTAGCCAAAGGGCTAGTGTACAGCCAATCCGCATGGGCGCCGAGGCTGCGGAACTTGGTGGGATGTTAGGATCCAATTGCAAGGTGTGGGACTTGAGTCCCACATCGGTAGTATGGGATTCCGATGTGGGGTTTATATCACCTTGGGCTCTCCAACCACAACAGGTAGCTTTTTTGGTGTGGTCTTTTTGGAGTGACTGTTGGGCAATGAAGTGCTGACACTATGAGAAAAACTAAATAAATAACTAAATGTAGTAGAGACGAGAATGTTGAGGTGGATAAGTAGAAATACAAGAAAACTAAAAACTAAAAATAGATGTGCCCAAGAGAAAGTTAGAGTAGCACGCATCTCCTGAAAATATGTAAAGGGAATGACATATATGTAATTGCTTCAAATTCGACATGTTATACTTTTCGGGTAGGACAAAATTAAATAAAATACGAACATTCAAGGCATTAATAGAGAAAATTAGAAACAAATTAACAAAAATGAGAAATGTTATACATTTGAAGGATCAAAAGAACACTTTAATATAAAATTTATTGACCAGGGTGCAAATAAATTTCAACCATTAAACAACACAAAGGAGTCATTACATAGAGTGTAAAAGGGCAAGTCATTATGAAATATTTCTGTATATCAGATTTTTAATATTTTCTTCAGATCATCTATATTAAGCAGCATAATGAAATGTTCATAAATGGTCTTAACTGGGTTTCTTTCTTCCCTTTCCAAGTTTCTTTACTTCTATGCTAAAAGACTTCTTTGATGTGTTTTGATACATGGTTGTAATTAATGTTAAGGAAAAGCACTAGTAGGCTTTATTCAATATCAAAAAGCAACTACTTTTACTCACAGAAATCCAAATAACTCAGCAAGATAGTTATATAAGAATAATATCAAAAGCACACGCCCAGAAAAGGCCACTACACATTAGTAACATCCTTCTTTTATTTGTTCTAAGCATGACTATGCAAGACGCGTGCTAGCATTGGCTTAGATGTCAAAACTGGATATCACCCCATACCACAAGTTATGCAGTTAGGTACCTTGGATCTATCGTACAAAGTGATGGAGAAATAGAGAGATATAAATCATAAGATTCAAGCAGAGTGGATGAAATAGAGGAATGTGTCAGGTCTTATTTGTGATAGAAAAGTTCCTAACAAAGTAAAAGGAGAATTCAACTATACAGCCATAAAACCTGCAATGCTTTATGGACTATGGTATCGAATGTTAGGCAGCAAAATGTCAACAAGAGCATAAGATGAGTTTGAAAGAGATGAGAGTGTAGCATTGGATGAGTGGCATACGAGAAAAAATAAGATAAGGAACAAATGTATTAGAAGAAAGGAGGTAAAAGTGGCACCAATTGAGGAAAAGATGGTGTAATCGCGCCTAAGATGGTTTCGACATGTGAGAAGACCAATAAAAGCCCCACTTAGAAATGTTGATTTGATGGAGGATAGCCCCATACTTAGAGGGAATGGAAGACCAAGACAAACTCTAGGTGAAACCATTATGAACGATATAGACCTAAATGGCCTATTGGAGGATTTTGTTTTGATAAAACACAATGGCATCATTTAATCCATGTAACTGACCCCACCTAGTGGGAAAAGGCTTTGATTATTGTTGGTGTATGACACTGCGTAATGGAAGCTCTATGTGAAAGAACAACGAGAAATACAATATTTGTCTATCATAAGGATTCAGAGGCAACAAATAAAACTCAGGTACAGAAGGTAATGGGCAATGATATTACACAAAAAACAATTAAATACAATACCTTATATAATAATACCACTCAAAGAATTTCAACCAAGGGAAAGCAAGAAGGTAGAAAATAATGTCTCATAGATCACTATACCCAACCTAACTCAACCACTTCATTGCAGCAAAATGTAGTCAAGACACACTTTCACCTTACATTAACCTTACATTAACCAACCAACAGAATTCCAAATGATATCCTAGCATCTGAATTTCTGGCGCAGAGGTACCATTATGAGAATACTCCTAACTCCTAAGTATAAATGGACACATTATCATCAATTGCTTTTGTTTAATGTTTGAATATCCGATTCCATTTACTCAAATTCAAATGCCTACATAAGAGGGTTGCAAAAACTGAAAAATCACCATTGAAGCCTTTCTAGAAAAGATGTATCAAGTTGTTTCCAATCTAAAAAATATTAATGGTCTTTCCTGAAATAAAAAACTTACAAACTAAAAGGAAGTGCTTTCTTTCATAACGAGAAGTAAATAATGTAATCCGAACTCAATTCCAAAATCACATTCATTACTTTTCTAAATCAGCAAATGAAAATTCGATTGCCATGACCTAATTTAGCCCATCTGAAGCACAAAAAAAGAAGTGTTTTTCAACGCAAGTTTATGCAACCTTTAATGTAGCATACACAGAGAACTGCCAAGTAAATAATTAATCTACCAGTTTCCTCACTTGAGAATGACGAATTTAAACTTTTCCTCAAAACAGAATCGAGCAACAGCTCGAACATCAGTACAAAAAGGTATTCAAAAATGCCAAACATGAAATACAGTAACTAAGCCCCTGTTTGCACAACAACTAGAAACAGCTATGATTAACAAAAATACAACGGAACCTCATAAGAAAAGTCCTCAAAATAGCTGGACCATTCACTTCATTCAAGCTCGAGAACTTGAAGCTTTATAGTCCTAATAAGTTAAAGCTATCAGGAACCAAGCACACACCAAACATGAAAATCAAAAAAAATAGTCAAAACTAAAAACAGCAGCAATTGAAACCATTAAACACCAACATAAACATAAAGGAACGATTCAAAAGCAAAAAAGAATGTGAAAAATCAAAGTTGTTGTTGTTACCCTTGGGCCACTCTGCAACAATTCTGTCCTTGAGCATGGCTACAGTGGAAGCGGGCGAATAACGAAAAGGCCCAATATCGGATCCATCATAGAGACGGAACTTCAGTTCCACTAGTTCTTCCTCCGGCATCTGAAAAACCCTTTCACCAATTCAATTCAATCCAATCCCTTTTCGCCGAAAATCCCCAAACTTTCACTGTTTCACTGCGCCGTCAGCTTAAATTCGCATGAGCCTGGAATCGTTTCAAACAAGTTAGCACCCACAATAAGAAAAGCTTAGGTCAGTGTTCATTTTTTGCAAACTAATTACAGAGCAAAGCGCTTCATTTTCTCAGTATCCAAACAGATTGATTATGAAAGCAAATACAGAGAGAGAGAGGGAAAACCTGGATTGAGATATTAGGGAGTGAGTGAGAGAATCTGAAGCTCTCTAATTTGTATTTGGTTTATGAGAAAGAGACCTCAGAGATTCGAAGAAGGAAAAGAAGAGAAAATTTGCTAACATCATAGGGAAAACAAACCCTATCCCCGATCTTGACGCTTTCCTTTTTTCATTTTTCTTTCCTTTTATGAATTTTGTCTAATTTGAATGTATTACTTATTGATGGTAAAGTGGGTTATAACCCGCTGGTCAACCCGTCAATCCTTCAGAATTTGATGGGATGGGTTAGAGTTCTCAATTCACCAATCCACTTTAGTCCGCCTAGCTTAACCCACCCGAAAACGGGTTGGTGGCGGGACGGGATGGGTTGACCCGCTAACCCGTCATATTAAAAAATAATTTTTTATTAATTATTTAATATTATTTAATTTAATTTAATTGTTACTTGGAATTATTTCATACTATAAAAATAATATTTTTACTTTTGTAACACAAATTATATGTTATAAAATAAGATTATTCCAATTTTTTAATAATAATTTAAGAAAGAATATGAAGATTGTCCAAAAAAAAAAAGGAATGTCATATGTTTTTTTGTTAATTTTTTTAATTTTATAGCGGGTCAATCCGCCAACCCACCAATCCAAATTATGTTTTTATGTGTTTGAAGGGCCAACCCGCCAATCCACCATTAGGCCGGGTGGGTTGGGGGGTTCAACCCATATGTCTAAAACGGGTTAACCTGTCTCGCCCCGTTTTGGGTGGGTTAATGACGAGACGAGGCGGATTGACCCACTTTACCATCTCTAATATTACTACTACTACTATTAATATTAAAATACTATTTCTTTGAATTTAATTATAATGTAAGGTAGTGCTATAAAGAGTTTTTATATTAACGATCCATGATATATTAATAGATCATTAAAAACATGTTTTGTTATAAGGGTTTTTCTATCATGTGCAAATTTGATATGTTAAAGAATCAATAATAGTAATCCTCTATTAGAAAATGTTACATTCAATATATTGAAAAGTTAAAAGTGTGATTTCCTATAAAAGTTTTCTATATATGGATTTCTTAACATGTACAAGTTTGCACATGATAGAAAAACCGTTGTTATAATTATATGATGTGTGATTAATTTTTAATTAGCGCGGTGACCAGTGCGATGCGCGGGTATATTGTGCTTAGGGGTGGGATTAGGTTAGGCCGAGCTAAGCCCTAACAAGCTTAAGTCTGGCCTGTGTTCCAATCTTATGGCCTGAGCCTGGCCTATTAGCCTGATATAGGCCAATTTATAAGGTATGGCCTGGCCTACTTCAAAACCTGGCCTGGCCTTGAAGCCTATTTAAAAGCCTACTTTTCAACAAGACCATTAAATATGCCTCCATATATAAATAGGTCATTAGCCTTCACTTGTAAATAGGCTTGTAAGCCTATAATGAGAAAGAGGTTGGTAGACATATACTGATAACTAGGTTGTTAGGTCTTCACAAATAAATGTGCAAGTAGATCTCTATATTTAAATGGGCCAATAGGCATTTACTTTTAAATGTTATAAATATTATAAATAATATATAATATATTATAGTATTATATATTAAATTATATATATATATATATATATATATATATATATATATATATATATATATATATATATATGTTTGTGTTAAATAGGCCGGCTTGATAGGCCTAATAGATATTTTTGAAAGCCTTAGCCTGACCATTTTAGTTATATAGGCTTTTTAAAAAGCCTTAACCTGACTTTTTTGTTAAATAAGCTATGCCAAGCTAGGTCTTACATAGGCGAGGCCGTAGGCCCTTGACGAGCGGTCTGGCCTATTCGCACCCCTAATTTGTGCTACACGGTGTGTAATATATATTTTATATATTTAATTTAATAGATTTATACATTTGATATATGGAAATTAAAGTAAAAAAAAAATTTCTAAAAAATATTGTTATGAAATAAAGCATTGAAATAAATTATTGAAAATAAACACTTCGAATAATTGAAAACATCTATTTTCCATAGTAAAAGTTAAAGATAACATGTTTCTTAACAAAAGCAAAAGATGGCTACCAATTAGAAAATTAGTAGATCAAAAAATATACATCATTTATGCAACTAATAATCGAAAAGCTACAAATGTAAGAAACAAAAACAATCTGATTTCTAACACCGCAAAACTACATCCATCTGGTAAAAGTTTCTTCAAAAGCAGTGTCTATAATAAAAAGAAAATAACAAACAATGATAATGACATATTAAAATGTCAAAATCATTGGTGTCAAACAATGAAAATGACACTCGTTTGCACCCCTCCTTGCGATCCTTTATCTTTTATATTGTTTTCCTTTTGGTCACACGTAAAAGACTATCCTCTAATGAATGCTGAGCAACACCTTGAAGTTGGCTCAGTGTTTTGAGACAATTTCAAAACTTTCAAAACCCAAATACAAAAATGGACTATAAATGTTTAAAACAAAATAATGAAGACATTTAATCAAAACAAAATAGCAATTAAAAAAATAGACAACAAAGTAACAAACTTGCCTTATACTACGAAGCATTGGGCAAATCACAATTCCAATCTATCTTAGTGGAATGCATATACTTTTGCAAAGCCACTTTACTTGTAAATAAAATAAGTAATTGAGCAACTTAAAAATTAAATACTAAATCAGAAAGTATAAAAATAAACAAAAGTATTTTACATTAACCTTTATGAGTTTTGACTCTTGCAAACTGAACCATAATAACAATGCATATTGTATCAGCATAACAAAGAGTTTAACTCATCAACATATAACCCAAACAAACCACAATATGCTAAAATACACCCAAACCCGTAAACTTAAAATGCTACACTGATATCAACGACCAAAAGAGAATATCTTAATAAAACTAAATATAACAATGACATATAGAGCTAGAGTGCATTTCATTTTATAAACTAATGCTTCACCAAAGTGTCCAGCTAAACCAAAAAATCCCTCATTTTGATATCAATTTCAACCCTTAGGTGAAGGAGCAAATTCCATCAGCCTCAAGTGTTAAATAACAAATAAAAAAAATTGAACGAACACATAATTTTTTGTGATGTGAAATGATTCTATGCATAAATCACACACAAATAGACAACAAAGACTACATATATTTTAAGCTTCTATTTCCCTCAAATCAACCATAAATCTTTAACACAATACACCGATAGCACCTAAAATCTACCCTTCTTTTTGTATTGAATCATGCTAGATCTATGATCATTATAATTTGTTGTGCTATTTATTTTTTTACTGTGTTACACATATTTTGAGCCAGAAAGCAAATACAGAGAGAGAGAGAGAAAACCTGGATTGAGATACTAGGGAGTGAGTGAGAGAATCTGAAGCTCTCTAATTTGTATTTGGTTTATGAGAAAGATGCCTCAGAGATTCGAAGAAGGAAAGGAAGAGAAAATTAGCTAACATCATAGGGGAAAAACCTATCCCCGATCTTGACGCTTTCCTTTTTTCATTTTTCTTTCCCTTTATGAATTTTGTCTAATTTGAATGTATTAATACTACTTCTATTAATATTAAAATATTATTTTTTTGAATTTAATTATAATGTAACCTCACTATAAAGAGTTTTTATATTAATGATCGATGATATATTGATAGATCATTAAAAAAAATGTTTTTTTATAATTATATGACGTGTGATTAATTATTAATCAATAGTATAAAATTTTGACGCTTTCAAGTATATCAAAGTTAAATTATATTTTTTTGTATAAGTATCATTATTGATTAGCAATGCCTTTGGTACTTTTAACTATAAGACTACCAACAAAACCCACTACAATCGGTAGCTAGTAGGGTTTTTTAAGTATGTTGTCACGAGATTGATTCATGTCGTATGTACGGGAAAAATTTTGTTGGAATATGTAAAACTTATTTCGGTGATCTCTATCCTCAAAATGTATTAGTCTCCGATTACTAGTTGGGGATACCTTTGTGCACAAAAAAAAAACTACGAGACTAAAAGCAGTGAGTAAACAATTTAAATAAACATTTATTGAATAAGTGTTTATCACTGAGAGCTTTTGAACTTTCTATAATGTTTTTAAACTTATTTGATAAGTTTTTCTGACAGTTTATAGGTTAAAAATAGCTCATAAGAAAGACATAAATTATTTTCATAAGCTCTTTCGAATAATCGCTGAAGGGTGAGTCTGAGTAAACAACTTAATTAAACTCTATATTCAATAAGTTTTTTTCAAATAAGCAAAAAACTGCTTATTTTCATAAGCTTCTCTGACAAGCTTATAAAAATAAGCTAAAAAGAACTTATATAAATATCATAAACTATATTCACGAACTATTTGCATAAATTTATTTCTATAAGTTATTCTTGTAAGCTCAAATAAGTTTTTTATAAGCTTTTCTAAATGCACCCTAAGTGCATATATGATAAGATAAGGCTAAATAAATCCTTCCGCACGTTCCCTAAATCTAAGACAAAAATAAGTCTTTCAATATATTCAAGGTGAGTTTTTATATATTAAATTTGAGTCTACACTTTAGAATAAGACCAATTTTCTCCACCTAAATCATGTTTTGGAAAGCTAAATTATTCAGATTTCGGTTGTTTTTGATGAAAAAAGTTATTTTTGAAATAATCTTTCTTGTTTGGCACTTTGTTTAAATTTATAAAAAAAAAATTTGGAGAAAAAAAGTTTTTTATACCATCTAATTTGTTTTAGCTTAAGATTATTGTGCTTTGATTATTTTTCATTCTCAAAACTCTCTTCCATATTTATCCCTACAAAACTAAATTCCAAACAAATATTATTAAATTATACAAATAACTTCACACATTTTTTCGTAATTTACTATATAAAAGTGATTTTTTTTGTACTACCCAAACGAAATAAATTATCTTAAAATTGCTTTTCAATAAACATACCCAAACAAAAACAGATTCTAATTATAATCGATTAATTATCATAATAATCGATTATCAATATAATCTATTTTTTTTTAAATTTTTCAAACAGAACGTGTTTTGTTCCACCCACCATACTGTATGTACGATGTTATAGACTGCTTCATTTATACTTCTCTAACTTGAGGATTTCACTTCAATTTTTCCTATTTTCATTTTGTAAAATACAATTTTCTGACAGATAACTAGATAGGTAAGCTAGATGATAGCGGTGCACACGGTTACAGATTCTGTTATATCTACCGATATATCCCTATGATCATTAATCACTGGGAAATTTTGCTGAAACCCAATTATGGCAAATACTATACTTCCTATACAAATCAAAGGATACCCGGACCGGTTAGAATAAAATATAATAAAATAGGGCTAATAGAAGAAATAGATGCAAAATACAAAGAATGGGGTAGTTTATTAGAAGTAATCAATAAAAATATAATTTTATTAATAGAAAATATCAACAAGATTGTAAATTATACTAATGAAAAAATGCAAAAAAGTCAAAAAGAAATATCTAATATAAAAAAATATTAAATAATATAAATAAAGAAAAAGAAACAACTGAGAAAAATGAGGATATTAGCAAAATTGAAGAAATTCTTCAATAATTAGAAAAAAAGTTTAGAAGATGAAGAAAATAATAAATATATAACAAAAAGAGAATTAGAAGAGCTATTAGAAAGACCAAGAAAATTAGAAAAGATAATAATAAAGGACATTGCTCCCATGCCTTCTCATTTTGAAGGGCACCAATGCCCTTCCTATCTGTACCAATAAAATTATAACAGATAGGTAAAATTGTCAGATCATTTATAATAAGTGTTTTACTAATACAATTTTGTAAAATTATGTAATAGTCTTTATAAGTTTTATCCAATTTGGTCTCAGATCGTACATATCTCTCACCTCCTCTGTTGTTCCTTTCAACCTTCCTTTCATTTTACCTTCGTTCAACCAAACCTTCAAACCCGTTTCTGATCAACTCATCTGCATATCAGTTCTGGAGCTCAACCTTCGAAGTCTTTTCCCCTTTTCTCATAGCAACCAACACTGATCACCATTTTTCTCGAAGCCCCCTTTTCCCATTTTCTCCAACCGCGTATTTGAACCCTAATGTCGTCTCCAGTTTGAAATCTCGTATTCATGGCAGGTAAGCTTGTGATGGTCCAACTGATGGTATTCTATTATATTGGTCATCATCTAATTATAGTCTAAAAATTTTGTTTCTCAGGAGCAGTTTTCGATTGGAACGATCCCAATCTCTGCTTTTGAAATTCCATCTTCTGTCTATTCGAACCCTAAACCCTTTTGGTTTTTTGAAGTTGTTACGAAATGGAGGTAAGCACCCATGTCTTGTTAGTTTTGTCATGTCTGAAGAGTTATTTTGAAAATATAAAACCCTTTGCGTGATCTGAGATATAAGTATATCTGCAGGAATTTGGTTTACAAAATGCTAGGAACAACAAAGGGGAAGCGTTCTGAGCTTCCTGACTATAATTGTTGTTTTCAATTTTACTTAAAAAAGTGCCTTTAAGGTAATACATTGCTGCTGCCTAAAAGTATTTTAAGGTAAAACATTATCAATGTGCATGTTGTACGTGCCTTGATAAATATGCCCTCCGAGTATGCCACCTATGCTGACATCTTATACCACCTAGTTAACAAAGCAAGACACTAGATTTATCCTTTTATATGCATTTTTTTTATCTTGATGCGTCTACTACATGAGTGTTTTGTTATTCCAAACTTTTAGATGGTAAAACACATTCTAAGTGCTTGTATGACTTTTGTGTTGCTTGTTGGAAAAACTTTGTCTGCACATGATATGGATCTGTTTGATTTTGATTTATACAAATTACATTTATCCTTTTATATGCATTTACTATGAATGATGCTGCATTTCTTGATTGTTCAGCTACTTCAATACTTATTGGTGCCTCATTGCTCTCACAAGTGCCACCATTTGTTTTTTATTCTTCACTCTTGAACTATGTGCTCTTCTGTTGTCCTTCTAGTTAGCCTCGTGCGCTTCTCTTCTTTTTCATTTTATTTTTGTTAATATTCTTTTAGGTCATATAAGTGTACTTTGAGAGGATTAGCAGTTAGGAGGAGTTTGGTAGCAGGCTTGTATGACTTTTGTGTTATGCTCATTATATGTAATTTACATATTTTCTGTGTTCCCCTTTTTATGGTAGCAATTTCGATTGGGAACTGGTACAACACCACAAATGCTAACGAGATACTATCAAAAGGATTTCATGGGAAAGGTCAATATCCTAAGGAAGGTTGCTATTTAACTCAATAACCAACTTATGTTTTAGCTTGATTTATAATTTCATTAAGTTTTAATGTTTCTTTATATATGTACTATGGTAGATTTTCGTGCCTATGAATGACTAGAATGAGTGTTGGTACCTTATGGTGGTGGACATGGTTGAAAGACGGTTATTTTGTTGGATTCAAAACCCTGTCCAACAAAGAAAGGAATCTAGGAGGCGAGATGTTAAGAAGCTGGAAATTTGCAAAACTATCAAATTTTCCTTTTCAACTAGTGAATAAAAACGGGTAGTTTCCTCTTGCACTAGGCCATTAACAATGAAGCTTGTGTTTATATGGTTTTGCGTTTTAGTAACACTATTCATTGCATTTTTTTACAGGCAATGTTTTTAGAAGAGGTGTTTCAGGACTCTTCCTTTTATGAGCAATCATCATCAAGCAAACCCTTAATATCTGATTTTACTTTCATTCAGCCCGATGATATTCCTGAACAACTCAATGGGACAGTCCACATAACTCTTATTCAATTTTATTCAACACACACAAGTTAAAGTTGGATGAGTTGTGTTTATATGGTCATCTATTCTCACATTCCCAAAATCCTTTCTTATTTTCATCAGATTTGATTGCGGTGTTTGGGTGGCAAGTTGGATGAGTGAATGCATATGGTTTGAGGACTACCACAAGATACATGAATGCCAATTTTCAAATACTTTGAGGAAAAAAGGAAGAAGCTAGTGAAGTCTTAATTATTATGAGTTTAGGGTCTTGTATGGAACAATGGCATTGTTGCCTTCTATTTTAAACCTGGTTCTGGCAGAGATTCATTTTATCCTTTGCTTTTGAATTTCTTAAATGTTAGGAAAAATGTCTCTTGTGTGACTTTGTGGAACAAGTATTTTGTTGGCTCATTGTGGTCTTTTAGTGTTGTTGGAGTATGTTATATTGATTTTGATGTTTCTGCTGGGAATTATTAGTTATGTCCATCTCGTTTTTGTGTGATGATGTGTAAAATAGAAAATATCTGTTATATATGCGCAGCTGCTTCTAAATGGAGCCCTCACTTTATTGAATTATTTCTTGTACTGATGTTGTGTTAAGTAGTATTGGGTACCATTAGAAAAAGAAGTAACCCAATAACCCATTAATAGTGAAGGAACTTTGAGTTAGCCAATTAATATGAATAAGTGTTACATTTCTATAGAGGCTAACATTGCATATAAGAAGCAATATTATCTGTGTGAAGGAATTTTGAGGAGGTCAATATTATCTCTGACGTGTTTTGCGTACTAACTTACATCTAATAAGCAGCTGATATGGAGAGCCATGTCTATTAAGTGATTTGACAAAGTATGAATTGGATTATCTAAGGAAACAGGTGTAAATATTATTAACTTAAAAAAACAGTTGAGAAATCCACATATATTTGAGAAATTCTTACAAAGCAATAAAGAACAACTCGAGATATATTGCAAAGAATTCAAGTGTTATGCTAAGGTTATTTTCTATCTTCTCATACTTGTGAGCAAGTACATATAATGTTACCATCCTTAAATCTCTACAAAGTTCACATTTCAAGACTTAAATCTCTACCATTTGCTTTAATGTAGTTGGCTACAAATATTTTACCTTTTAGCATGACTTTATCTTTTAGTCTTTTCGTTGTTAATTACCTTAACTTCAACGCAGACTTCGAAGATAAATCCAAAGAAGAAAAAATCAGAGTCTTTTGTGGCTGCTGAATTCATGCTCATAGGCTATGATCCTCACAAGAAGATTGAGTTAAAGATGGCTGTTTAAATTCTAGGAGATCCTCAGTCCATTCTTCAGGTTGTTTCTGATTTTTGAAATGAGGCAAGTATGCAATTTATCTGTTCCCAGCCATATATATATATGGAGAGGGAGGGAGGGGGAGATACAGAGAGAGAGGACTCTGATGGATACTTTTCTACTATTATCATCTATGTAAAGGAGATTTATCAAATGTGGTTTGGTGTTTTCTTAATGTCCTTAAGCCACAGAACCGTGGTCAATGGTGAGTATGTGTGCTGAACTTTGCAACACAGCTCCTAATTTATTATAAACTTTTCACCTTTGTGGTTGTACAGAAAACTAAAATGACAAGTTAAGAACTGTTTAAGTTTAATAACTAGTTTCGTAAATCAAATATAAAGGGAACAAAAACTAAGATTTCAAATTACACTAATGTCACACTCATGCTATCCTGTTATAAATAAGTAATATCAAAAAATTGTTTCAGATTCTTTCCGATGCTATACACTTCATGAATCAAATTATTGATTTAAGATACTACCATTAAATCACCAAAGATTCTTTCCAATTCATTCCATAGTCGACTATACCACCAACAGAAATTCACCAAAAATCATATCACCTTAAAACTTTCTACCAATAAATCAGAGACCTACATATTACATATGCCATCACTGTATTAGAAAAAACCGTCAACAATAAAGAACAAGTTCTGAAGTTAGAAATTAGAACCCATTAAAGAGGCATGAGACCATTAGCAACCAATCATGCTCTAGTGCCAAGATTTTTCAGATAGTGAAAACAACCAAATACATCATTCAACAAATGATGATCATCCTTGGCAAGAGCAACAAGTTCCCCTCTATCTCTAAAGGCAACAAAATCTACACAGAATGATGTCAAAGTAGATAGCAAAAGATTCTCTTCCATTGGAGGGCAACAAGTGAGAAGGTGATTTGGCAAGTGCACATGACCCAGGACATGTCAACACGGCTGATGGGGCAGAACTGTTAGTGAAATAGATTTCATCACTCAAGGCCAGCAAGTTCAAGAAAAGAGGAGAAGCTCCAGGCCGAGAGTAACTAACTCACGACTGACATATTTGTGCATTGACAGTATACAGGCAAAGAGAGGAAATGGGAGAAGGTTATGAAAATGTATTTAGGCAGAATTATCCCTTTTCCCTTGGATTCTATTCTCTCTCGGTTATTCTTCCCTTTCCCTATCTTAGGTTCTTCTCTGTTTCTGCAATTCCAAGTACTGAATAGGTAATTGCCTTCTATCCATTGTAAGAAACTCATAGTGATAAATAATATAGAGGAAATTATTGGTTTTATAATTGCAATTATAAACAAATGCCTTATTCCAAAAAACAACAACTTTCAACCCTAAATTCTTGTAGATATGTTCTTGTTCTAATAAGGAACTTTCTGCAAATCATGCAAATGGGTGTATATTTTCAGAAAAACTCCTCAAAAATTACAAGTCATGACTACTTACCTCCATTACTAACAGCCTTATGTCAAAGGGGCTTAGGGTGTGAATTGAGATTGGAACCATTACAATCAACAATGGACTCTTGCAAAATAACAATTTTTACACAAGTTAGGTTCGAATGCGCCATTGAAGTAAAGGGGAAATGTTGCTACGACAAAGGGGGAATTAGGGTTCGAGTAGAGATTTTAGCCATTCAAATCGATACCTCCTCCTGAGATCTGTGTTTAAAACTTCTCATACCTTGAATACGAGATTCCAAACCGGAGAGAGCTATAGTGTTCAACAACGCCGAAGACGAAAAGTGAAAACGGGTTCCAATGTTCAGCTCCAAAACTTCTGTCGAATACGGATTCCAAGTTAAGCTCGAAATCTGGTATCGAAGGTTGACCTCACAATCTCGTATCGAAGGTGGAGCTACAATGTAGGATGAAGGAAGCTTGAATGAAATGAAGGTGAAAAGGAATGGAGATGAGCTGAGAGATAGGAAGGATTGGAGACCAAATTGTTACAAAATTAGAAGGACTATTTTGCAAATTCAAAAAAATTAAATCAGTAAAGCATTTAAAAGGTGAGGTGGCAAAATTAAACAGAAGTCCAAACTTTAGTGGTCCAGATAATGAGGGCATGGATGCCCTTCCAAATGAAGGGGCATCGGAGCAATACCCAATAATAAAACAAGAACATAGTCCCGAATCTTCAAAATTTTTAGCACCAGTAACTATATGGAGAGAATAAAAGATGAATATATGGAAACAATAAAGAAATCAAACGATATAGAAGTAATTGTACAATTAAAAATAGTTGAAGAAGAAAATTATCAGATATAAAAGATAGAACAAATTAATACAACTCAAGAAAACGAAGAAGTAGTATTAAATTATAGTTCTTCTTTAGAATCTGACATAAATTATGATGAAATACGTATGGGAAGAAGAGAAGCAAGTAGTAGTCTAATACCCAAAAGAAAAAGAGAAGAGTATTATGAAGAATGGGATAAACATGAACAAGAAACAATGTATAGTAAAGGATATGTTAGAAAAAATAATAGATGGACAAGAATTCAAGAAGAATTTAAACCACGTTATGAATCAATTAAATTAGGAAATATTTTAAATATTGATTGTGCAAAAAATAAAGAAGAAATACTTCTGCTAACAGACATAAAAAACTTTCTCATTTATAAAACAGCAAGAAATGTACAAAAATTCTTAAATGGAATAAAGGATGAAAGCTGGCAACAATACATATCAGCTACACGCAATAATCAAGATTTCGCTAGGCTAATTATGAATTTAATTTATCAAGAGTTTATTGGTTACAATAGCTTAGAGCATAGTGCTGAAGTAACAAGATATTTACATGAAAAAGCTAAAGTGCATCAAAATAGACTTCAAATATGTGATATGTGTGAAATAGAAAGTTTTATTTGTGAATATCAAAAATATTATTATCAACTAAATACAGAAACAAAAGAAACGTATAAGGAGGTCTTTATAGATAAATTACCTTTTCCACTTAATAATAAAATAAAAAATATATGGCAGTTAAATCCAAATGAAACTACAAACACCTTAAGAGGAATCATTCAAATTCTCTATAAAGAATTAAGAGATCAATGTTTAAATCGAGAAACAATAAGGCAACTCAATAGTGGAAGAAATATAATTTGTTGTGATATACCAGAAATTGAGCTATGTGACCTGTTATGGAAACTAAAAAAAAAAAACTTTTTGAACATCTAATACCAGAGTAAAACAGTAAAGCAGAATAATTATATAAAACAAATTTTTCATTAATCCAACGTTGCCATAAGGCGTACATCCATTTCCTGATCTTTAGTATGTCATACGTACATCAAAACCTAAGAGCTGGTCTAATAAAGAAACATATAAAGATAACATAGTATACTATACGTCAAGCCCATGAGAAAATAAGCCAACAAAAAAAGAAAATACTATAAGAACAAACCTAGATTAAGAAAAACTTATCCAAAGAAAAAAGCATACAAAAATACGAAGAGAAAATACTTTAGGAAAAAACAAACACCAAGAAAGTATTGCCCGAAAGGAAAAAAGAAATGCGTATACTGGATATGTAATATAGAAGGTCACTATGCAAATGAATGTCCACAAAAAAATATAAAGATTTTAAAGAAAAATAAAAAATAATTAAAAAAGGTATATAAGATATATAACTTAGAACCTTTGGAAGAAGAAATAAGTAATACCGATGAAAACATCTACGAATATGCAGAGCATGAATTATCTTCAGAAGAAACAGAATTCGAATAGTACTTATATCAAAATTATAGTAGAAAAAAGTAATAAAGAAACTGAAGCTTATATTGATACTGGAGCAAGTATTTATCTTGCAATGAAAGCATTATTTGATAACTGAGAACAGTTAAAAAAACCATTAAAAATATAAATAGCAGATGAATCTATACACCCTCGATTTTGGGTAGCAAAAAGAGTAACAATAAAAATACAAAATAAATTATTTATTGCACCAACATTTTATCAACAAGAAACTAGAATAGACGTTATACTCGGAAATAACTTTTTACGTCTATATTCACCATTTGTCAGTACTTAGAGTTTATCACTCTCAAAACACCCTATATTAGAAATACACAACTAAGAGAAATACTTACTATACCTATTATCCATTATTCTAAATGTACCTATTCTAAAACACAATCCGAGTTTAGCAAGCTGAACCGTGATGAGGTAGTCACTACTATTTGTCAAAAAATTCGCTATGCATTAATTAATTTAGAACCAGGACGAAGAATCTCAACTTATATCGATGAACTTTTAAACAAGGTATGTAGTGAAAACCATCTGGATCCAAACATTAATAATAAAAATGCCGAACGTATAGAATTAAAATTAAAAGATCCAACCAAAGAAGTAAAATATAAACCTACGATTTATACAAAACAAGATAGAGAAGAATTTGCAGAAGATATTAAGCAAATGAGTGATAAAGGCTTAATTAGACCATCTAAAAGTAAGCACTCTGCCCCAACATTTTTATGTAGAAAATCATAGTAAAATCAAGAGAGGAAAACGAAGGATGGTAATAAATTATAAGCAAATAAACGATGCAATGGATGGAGATGCATATTTTCTTCCAAGAAAAGATTTAATTATTGAAAGAATTAGGAATATGCATTGGTTTAGTACTTTTGATTATAAGTCGGGATTTTATCAGATAAGACTATTTGAAGAATCTAAAGCATTAACTGCATTCAGTTGTCCTCAAGGACAATATAAGTGGAATGTACTTCCTATGGGAATGAAACAATCATCAGGAATCTTTCAGAGGAGAATGGATTCCATACTCAAGGAATATAAAGATTTTTATCTTATATACATTGATGATATACTAGTCTTTACAAATAAGAACTTACAAGATCATTTTAATAAAATTGCCTTAGTTCTTAATAAATGTTTGGAACATGGAGTAAAGCAAGAAGAAAGCTGTTTTGGCGCAAAATAAAATTAATTATTTTAGGATTAGAAATTGAAAAAGGGAAAATAATAATGCAAAAGAATGTCTTAGAAAAACTTCATAATTTTCCAACGAAACTAAAGGATAAAAAGGAATTATAAAGATTTCTTGGATTGCTAACGTATATTTCTAATGAAGGTTTTTTAAAAGATCTTGCAGCAGAAAGAAAAATTCTTCCAGCAAAAGCTAAAGAAGGATGCCCTCTGGTCATGGACGGAGGAAGATGAAGCAATTATTACCAAACTAAAATACTTATGTCAAAATCTTCCTAAATTATATAACCCATCTGATGATGATTTAATTATTATTGCGACTAATGCCTCAAATGAATGTTGGGGAGGTGTTATAAAAGGAAAACCCCCTGGACAAAAGAAAGAATTATTGTGCCGATACATGTCTGGAACCTTTTCAGACAGTGAAATTAATTATCCTACTCATGAAAAGAAACTCTAGCGCTAATTCGAATGCTAGAAAAACATCGAATTTATGTGTTCGATAAAGAATTTATTGTTAGAACCGATTTTACGTATGTTGCAGGTTTTAAAAATATCAACCACAAAGGAACATACAAGCAAGGAAGATTAATTAGATGGCAAATGAAATTAGCCGAATATAATTACTCAATATCACATATTAAAGGTGAAAAAAACGTTCTTGCAGATATCCTATCAAGAGAATGGAGCAAGGCACAACAGTATGTTGGAGTAAGCCCTAGTGGCCAATTTATTTTGAATAGATAATCATTTGTATCATGACTTTGATCATATTTTTGATATATGTATAAGGCATTTATTTATTATGTTATATTTGATGATCATATTTATAGCATAATAAAGTCCTTAGAATTGGTAGTTCATTTAATGGAACGTCAAGTATGACTTGACCGTGAGATGCCATTAAGTTATAGAACACTATTCTTAGATATCCATAGTCAAGTATTATTATTAATAAGGACAATAATAATACATTGAGACTATTATGTGAGTATACTGATGACCACATCTCATGTGTCATAGATATAAGATATCAAGTCTTTACATAGGTATAAATATTAGTGGAATATTTATACTGGAGTGACTCGCTATGAAAACGCTGCATAATAGTTATACAAGTGTCATAAGCGATTCTCATTATGACCATAGTGAAGTAGTCCTTCGACTTGAAATCACTATAATTCCTAACATATGTAGTTGTAAGCTTTAATACTCTTAAACGTTGTCTATAACAGGACAGCTATAAAGATAGGTATTGGGTCTGCAATGAAACCTGTTGAGGAATGTGAGTGATATAAATAGGATTCGTCCCTCCTACATAACAGGAGTAATGTCTATAGGCCTCTTGATGGTATGCGACGTAAAAATGCATGGCCATGCTAAGGTGGGACAATATGAGATATTGGGCCCACATGATCATACGTCAATTACTAGATCAAGAAATAAATAGTTGGACTTAACAAGGATGACACATTTATGTCTTGTGTTCAATTAAGACATTGAAACGAAAGGACGTTGACTTCACATTATATATGGTTACAACAAGGTTTTAATTGTATCGCCAATATTCTAATTAACTGGATAGCAATGATGTATTGCTAGATGCCACTCATTATTTATAATATTAATTGATTATTAATATGATTAATAATAATTAATATTATTGCCAATTAATTGAAAACCTATAGGGTCACACGCATAGAGCAAATATTCAGAGAATTAATTTAATTGATTAATTAAATATGATTTAATTAATAATTAAACATTGGGCCTGTAGAGTACAGTGACGGGTTAGGTTAAGTGAGTGACAGCTATTAGTAAGTTGTGCACGTCACTTAAAGTAACACACAACACAGAGCACTCATAACGGCTGCTGTACACCCTTGACAGGCGTGCTCTCTTATCTCTCTCTATGTGCCGTGCCTCTCCCAATCCTGATAGCTAGCACTATGCTATCTCTGACGTTGGTTTGCTCGCGTGGACTGAGTAGAGGTATTGCTACTTTGCAATACTGGTGATAGAGAAGCCTTTTCATATGGTGGTTATGGCTGGATAGTTATCATAATCTCGCGATCCGAGATTTGTTAACCGTTGGATCGGGCTGATTTTTGGACAGCCGGTTTGTGACATGTGGTTCTACATCTTCAATGTTCAGTTTTACGATACAAGGTCCGGATCAAAAGTTATGAGCATCGCAAGTTACGGCATTTTTGGCTAATCGGTGTGGTTGGCGTGCTTACAGTGTTCGCGATAAAGCTACGCTTCAAGAGGTAAACACAATATCCTTGTGATTCATGTGCAATACGTGGTCCTTTATTAAAAGGGTTTTTCCGCTTAAGAGGTTTTATAAATTGTTTTTAAAAATTATCTCTCTTGAAACCCCAACAGTGGTATCAGAGCGTCTGGTCGTAGTTTGCCATGTATCCTATGATTATTTGCCATTGTATGATAACATGTTTATTGCTTTTAAATATGATTTGTATGTTTAAAAGCATGTTTGTATGATTTGTATGTGATATAAATCTCTTTAAACATGTTTTATGTGCTTGGTTGTGCTCCTGACATAAACAAGGATTCGCTTCTAAAATCCTGCTGCGCCGTTTGGCATGGCCGTACTCCCTGTAGCACGGTCGTGCACGTTTGAGTTAGCGTTAGTGAACGCATAGCACGGCGTGCGCCGTTTGGCACGACCATGCCACTTTTGAACAGCGTCAGCGAGTTTTCAGCACGGCCATGCGTCGTTTGGCACGGCCGTGCTGATGGACAGAATGTGATTTTGTCCCTTTTGCATATTTATAAATTGTTTATTAAATATGCGGTATATGGTTATGGCCCTAGTTTTGGTGTTTTATTTTATTTGATAAATACGACCTGCGTGTCGTGATATATTGTATTTATTTTATAAATACGGCCTGCGTGTCATGACATTTACTTTATTTATTTTATTTTAAATTTTGTAAATTGTTCAGATTGACATGGAGGCAACACCAAATCATGACGCCAATGGGAGGAACTTTGGAAGTTTGCTCGAGGGTTAAAGATTGTAATAATTAGTTTTAATTATTGCACATTAGGAGGCCATAATCATAAACCTTTTATATGTCTTGTATGTTTATGTATGTGATGCATGAAATGTATGTGATGTATGATTTAAATTTGGAATTTAAATTGTATGATAGTATGTATGTCATTGTATGCTTAATATGTTTTGAATGTATGTAAGCTAGTATGCCATGTATGCTATGAGAGACATTTATATGATAAACAAGCCGGTGAGATCACTTAATTATTAAATTCTCTTAATAAATTAAGTTATTAAATGCCTCTCTTGATGCGTGACACTCGTCAAGGCCAGAATCATTTGAGTGTGGGTCATGTCACAGTTGAGCACCTTAATATATTCCGGTGAGACGTGAAAGGTGAAATAACCTACTGCCAACCATTGGGTTGAACTTAACTAAGCGTATTCAATATGATTCAAATGGCTTAGAGGCATGGGGTTGGACATTAATCCATATGATGAATTAGAATAAGGAATTATTCACCCAACTGGTCCATGAATTACATTGGATGTAATTAGAAAGGAGGTTCCTACCTAAATAGCTGAGTTCTAGGCGATCAGCCACAACTGACTCAAAACAAGGTGAAATATAGATCTTGATCCCACTAGAAAATCTTTCAACGGGATTTTCCGAGTCAATGATGAGGGTCATTGATTTGAGTAAAATAGTGGAAGCGTATTTAATAAAAGACCTATTAAATATGTTTTAAACATGATACTTATATTCTATATGTTTCTATATTAAATAACCATGGCCACAAACACAACTTTTATTTTATTGTTGTGATACATCCTTAAGAAGGATGAGTTATCTAGAATTAATTTTATGGATTGGTAGAAATTTTGAGGATTGTCCTCAAGAACGAGAAAAGAACTGCATGTTCTCAAGCAATTAATTCTCAAGCAATTTGTTGCTACTTCCATAAGGGTCAAAAGAGATGCTTAATGGAAGCATCAAGTCGATACCATTGGTGTACGACATCTCATGCTTGCAATCATAGAGACGTGTGATATGATCATGCATCTTATGATGCTCTAACAAGAGCTAGCAAGGCATAAGAGGTACTAGAAAGAGTATAATGACAAGAAAGGAAGTATGACTTCCTGTTCAGACATATTTGTTATAAAAGTCAACAAATCTACTCCAACATTATGGGTATTGGATACCGCATATGGATCTCACATTAATGTGAAGGATCAAAGGGAGTAGGACATTGACTAAAAGGTAAAATTCTACTCTATGAGTTGAAATGGAGCAAAGGTTGCTACATTAACTATAAGAGTTTGAATTTGCCTTATGGGCATTAATGGAAGTAAATAACTGTTATTTTATTCCAATTAATTATAGAAACATCATTTCTATATCTTGTATAGACAAGAAAGACTTTTAAGTTGCAATAAATGGACAATTGTTGTTCCATTTATTCAATTGTTGTCTTCTATGCTTGTATTCATATGAGATATGGACTTTGTGCCCTTGATCTCCATATGCCCATTTATAACATAAATGCGAATAGGGTCAAACCAAGTGATTTGGATCCTCTATGTCTTTAGCAATATCTTTAGACCATATAAGTAAGAAACACATGCCCAAGCTCCACTAATATGGACTCTTGGACTCATCCAATTATGAATTGTTTGAGGTCTGCGAATCTTACTTGTTTGGAAAGATGACTAAGCTCCATTCACTAGCAAGGTGGAAGGGCTGGTAATCTTTTGGCATGATACATTATGATGTATGAGGGCCTCTAAACAAGTTTGCTAGAAGACAAGATTCCGTACTTCATCTCGTTTATTGATAGTTTCAGTAAAGATGGATTTGTGTATGACACAAGTCAGAAATCTTTGAAATGTTCAAAGAATTCAAGAACGAAGTGGAGAACTAAATTTTGGAAAAGTGTTAAGATCATGCGATCAGATCGTGGTGGTAAGTACTTAAGCCAATTGTTTGATGACTATTTGAAGGAGTGTGAGATTATATCACAACTCACTCCTCCTGGAGCACCATAATGGAATGGTGTGTCCGAGAGGAGAAATTGCACCTTGTTGGACATGGTACGATCTATGATGAGTCAATCAGACTTCTCTGACTCTTTCAGGGGATATGCTTTACATACAATAGCTTTCACACCTAACCGTGTTCCATCTAAGACAGCTGAAAGACACCATATGAGATATGGATTGGTATGCGACCAAGTATGTCTTTCATTAAGATTTGGGGTGGCAAGTTTATTGAAGCATTAAGTCTCAGATAAACTTTGACCCAAGTCTGACAAATGTATCTTTGTGGGGTGTCCTAAGGAAACAAACGGACGCTATTTCTACAACACCTCCGAGGACAAAATGTTTGTCGCTAGGACTGGAGTGCTCCTTGAGAAGGAACACATTCCAAGGGAGACAGTGGGAGGAATGTAGAACTTGGATAAATTCAAGCATCACAGAGTACTGATCCGCTTGCAATGGACCAAGATTCGGTTCCACAAGATGTTGTGGTCCAACCACCAGTTCAAGTAACACAAGACTCGCATAAGTCAAACAGGACATGTCATCAATCTGAGAGATATGGAATACTCCTAACTCAAGAATGTGATGAACCGCTCATGGATTATGATGAGTCTGTGACTTACCAGGAGGCCGTCATTGGCCTAGATTCTGAGAAGTGGCTAGGAGCCATGAGATCCGAAGTAGAATCCATATACACCAACCAGGTATGGACCTTGGTTGAGTCACCTGAAAGGGGTAAAACCCATAAGGTGCAAGTGGGTCTTCAACAAGAAGACTAACATGGATGGGAAGGTGAATACCTTTAAGGAGCGACAGATTGCGAAAGGTTTCAAGCAAATTCATAGTATGACTATGATGAGACTTTTTTTCGTGTTGCATTGATTCAGATCCCACTTGCTATTGCTTCATAGTATGACTATGAGATCTGGCAAATGAATGTCAAAACAACACTCTTTGACAGGAATCTTCTCGAGGATGTGTACATGACACAACCTGAGAGTTTTGTCTATTCAGAGAATGGTGGAAAGGTTTTGCAAGTTGCAAACATCCATTTATGGATTTAAGCAAACTTTCAGAAGTTGGAATCTTTGTTTTGATGTAAACTTAAGACAGTTTGGATTCATCAAGAATAAGGATGGAATTTGTGTGTACAAGAAGGTTAGTGGGAGCATAATTATTTTTTCTCATATTGTATGTGTATGACATACTACTTATGGAAACAATATTCCTACACCATAAAATATGAAAACATGGTTAAGGAATTATTTTTCAATGAAGGACTTAGGCGAAACGTCCTATGTATTAGGAATCAGGATCTATGGAGATAGATCGCTGAAATTGTTAGGCCTTAGTCAAAGGTACATAAATTGACAAAGTGCTTGGGCGCTGTAAATGTGCATGATTCCAAAAGGGTATCTTGCCTATGTCACGTGGCATATACCTGTCCAACAGACAGTCCCTGTTACATAAGATGTAGAGGGAACGCATGAATAAGATTCTATATGCTTTGGCAATTGAATCTGTTATGCACGCCATGATATGTACTTGAACAGATGTCTCGTATGCTTCGAGCATGATGAGAAGCTACCAATCCAATCCCAGTGAAGGTCACTGGACCGAAGTCAAGAATATCCTTAAGTACTTGAGAAGAACTAAGGATTCATTCTTGATCTGAAATGGTGAGGAAGAGCTCATTGTAATGGGTTACACTGATGCTAGCTTCCAAACCGATAAGGATAACTTTAGATCGCAGTCTGGTTTTGTGTTTTGCCTTAATGGTGGAACTGTGAGCTTGAAAAGGTTCCAAGCATGAGACAGTTGCTGATTTTATAGCAGAGGCCGAGTATATAGTTGCCTTAAATGGCAATCTCTACATGATCTTTTATTCATAAAGAGGACATAATATTTTGAGATTAGTAGTAAATGCTAAAATTGATACACTGAAGGAAGTGATTTTATCCAATAGGGAGTCACATTATTAACTACAGTCTAACACTGATCTAGTATCATCATAATGAAACTGAATAGAGATACTGGTTCAATGGAAAGAGAGAAACGATGTACTAGTAGCATATGAAGGATTTGTTGTATCTTTGATTCCCCGACAAACACCTTGCATTGCCATAGAAAGAATAATAGCTGGTGCACCATATGACCTCAATGTCAAGTATTGCAATGCTGGTTTTTAACATAGGATAATTCTGCATGAAAAAAATAACATTGGCAGTCATATCACACATAATAGCAAGGTAGCTAAACAGAGATAAAAGTCTTCAAAGATGACATATAGCCAGAAATCAAAATTCAAGACAACTAATATGCTTTCTGAAATTTGACATAAATCATGAAATTAATTTTTTTGGTGTGCAGAAGTGGGTTTTGCCTCTCCCAACAAAACCTTTTCCCATACAGATGGCAAATCGAACCCTAATAGCATGTTTACCTGGCTATCTACTAACTCTGCTGGGCCTTATTGTTAATCATGAAATACTGAAATTAATTTGAAGCAGAATTAAGTAAAGCAAACTTCAAACAATTACTAAATCAGCCTATTTGTTAAGAGAGGACTCACAGAATCAAGGCCCATGTAATTCAAAATCGGTTTAGCTGTAAAAACTAGAAAGAGAGCTTGTAGGACCCCAAGCATGCCACCAATAACTAATGTCGATGAAGCTGATGGAATATAGTGTTTGTCATGGCCAAGTTTAGCTATTTTGTCAATATTTGTTGATGAAGAGCTGCATTCAGGATCTGCCTCAAGAAAAGGAAGTCACTGGTGATAGATTCATCTGACACAGTTTACAGTTTGAAAGAAAAATGTCTTGTAGGTTATCTTAAGCTGTAAGTATTTCTCTCCAAGGACTGTTTCCTTTGAACACAAGTTGAGAGCAATTAATTTTTTTGCTTTTAAGAAATAAATACCAGCTTGTTCTATCTGTTCTTCTACTTCGACCTTTATTTCTTCATTAACAGAAGAGACCTTGTTGATCAGCATTTCTTTTTCTGATGGTTGAGTTTGTAAATTCTCAGCAGCATCTTCCTCAGAAACCAAGGAGGTTGTAACACTGACTAATGGAATTATTGCAATTTTGAGACTTGAGTGATAGCAATTGAAACTCCCACAGCAGCAAGCTCCACAGGACCTACAAAAAATACATCATAATATAATTAGATGCAATTCAATCACGGGCTAACACTGTTATGTTGGACATCAGGGGAAGCGCCAATACTGAGAGATCTTGTTTTATAGACTACGTAAGTAAAGTTGACACCATATCTTAACCCAAAACTTTAAGACATCAAGTTTAAGGGTCTTCTAACTTACATGCTGTCCACTTATGACTTAACCCATTATTTTCCTATGTGTGACTTCCAACGCTCGCACTTGGATTCCCAACATGATAAGTCACAAAATTTTTTGAAAGACGACTTGTTACAGCATACAAAATAGATATAGATCTAACAGTTCATGGCAAATATTGAGTATTATTCCATCCCTTGAATTGTTTAAAAAACTTACAAGGTTGGAAAGAGAGACGGTGTTATTACTCCGACTTAGGTAAGTACATTGTTACATATATGATAACCATGTTTATCAGTATGATAAATATACAAGACATTCAATCTTTCCCTTCTATAGGCTCAACACAGCCTACTTTCTAGTTCTCTAGAACTCATCCTACTTTTCTAGAGTTCATGTCAATCTATGTCTCTGGCTACAATGTTTATACATTATGACCTTCACATAGTTTCAGCATTGTTTATCCAGAGTCAAAGTGGCGTCCTGTTGTAAGAAAAGTAGCTTTTATAAGCAACTTGGTTCTCAGAGAAGCATCCAATGCAAAACCATGAAACCGGAGAAAAGCAAATTTAAATAAAGATATGTGGTAACTTGTGGGACCCATTAGACCTTTTTAGAGTTGTACCATTGGAGTTGAGAGTTGCTTAAAGTAGTATAAAATTAAAAGTCGTTATGTAGCATAGTGGACTCATTAAAAGAGGAGTTAAACAACTCTAGTAAGTTCAGAGTTGTACTGTTGGAAATTTTCTTCCGATATAACATTTCATAGGCTCCATTCCCAAACCAATAGCTTAGTGTAAGCTTGGAACTGAACTTTGGACACAACTGATGCATATGAAAAAAGCCAATCCCCTAACAAGTAGCATTACTCAGGAGACATCATAAAAAGCAACAAGGTTAGTGTATTAGGTCAACCAAATTCCTAGAGAAATGTAAAACAAACCTACGTGGCCGATGAAAGCAGTATCAATGAGAGAAGCAATAGGATATGCTGCTAAAGCCAGAGTGGTAGGCAGTGAAATATGCAATATTTCAAGGCCTAGTTCATCTTTTGCAAGAGCGTTCTTGGAAGCATTAATTAATATGGTCCATTCAATTTTGAAGAATTAGTCGTCATTCGTCAAGTAAAATCTGAAAGTTTAAACCATAAATAGTACCTTATGCCTGAAAATAACATCAGAAAGGGCATCTTTCCCGTGTTCGTTCAACACTTCAACCACATAACAAAAATGAACTTGGCCATAAGTGGTATATGTGACATAAATAATGAAATTTGTTTTCACCAACGGTTGATCCACCAACGGTCCAACGCAAAAGAAAACAAGCAATGGCCAAAGACCTCAAGGAATGGAAATCAGAAGGCTTCCATGAGAGAGAGAGATCCGTTGACACCAGGTGTAAGTCTTTTGACTTACACCAAATCTGGATCATTCAAATTAATTAATCTAATGGTTCAAAATTTTTCAATCAAAAGATTGAAAAAAGAAACAAAGAGTGCCACATATTATTTTTTGGGGGCTGCTACGGTACCCTCGTAAATTTAAGGGTTTTGGTATCCTGGGATTGGATATCATAGTATTAATTGTTTGGCTTAATTACATTTTTAGTCCCTTAGGTATCACGATTGTGCAATTTTGGTCCCCCGGGTTTTAATTGCGCCAATTGGGTCCTCCAAATATCACGATTGTTCAATTTTGGTCCCCCAAGTTTCAATTGTGCCAATTGGGTCCCCACGTATCATGATTGTGCAATTTTGATCGTCCAAGTATCACGATTTGCAATTTTGGTCCTCCAAGTATCACGATTGTGCAACTTTTAATATCAATAGCCTACGAAGCACATGTGCGACTGATTTGGCACTTAATGACACTAGTTTGACAACTTACATGTTATTCTTATGTGACACTTAATGATGTGCATTTAATCATTAAATTGTGTGAGATGTCAATGATGTCTTATAAGAATATCCCGTAAACTGTCAAGTTAACTTAACTAAGTGTCAAATCAGTCTCACGTGTCCTATGTAGGCTACTGACGCTAAAAATTGCATAATCGTGATAATTGGGGGACCAAAATTGCACAATCATGATACGTGGGGACCCAATTGGCCCAATTGAAACTTGGGGGACCAAAATTGCACAATCGTGATACTTGGAGGACCAAATTGGCGCAATTAAAATCCGGGGGACCAAAATTGCACAATCGTGATACCTGGGGGACCAAAAGTGCAATTAAGCCTAATTGTTTTGGTATTTTGAAATTGGGTAAAAATATTCAAAGGTGTTAATAGATCCAAATATTTTACCATCTTGTCTTTTATATAGAGAAATACAGGCTAATCTTCTTTTTGCTTTAATAAGAATTTCTTGCTCTATTTCTTGAAGATCCATATTTTCTTCATGTAATATAATTCCTTCAAAATGTTTTATCTTTTTTCTCAGATAATTCATTGCTTCATTAGTATCGTATATTAGGATAACATCAAATTTTTCTATAAGGGTAATTATTTTTCCTGACATATGTAATCCTAGTTCTTCTATATACTCTATCATTTTCTTAGTTGATTTTTTAAAAGGATTAATCTATTTTCTCTCCAAAGGATACCTCTTTCAATTAGTTTTCTAACTTGTTCATCTAGATAATCTTCTTCTTTATTTTTTAACAACGTAGATAGATATACATATTCATCTTTAAGTTGTAGTTTTATTACTTGTATCTTTTCTTTTATTTGGGTTTGATTCATGCTGCAAAATTTTCTAATTCGTTTTTAATTCTTTTCAGCATTTTTAATTTATAATCTATTATGCCTTCTATTATGCAGTCATCAATAAAATCTCCAGCTTCTTGTTGTTTTCAATATTTGATTTCTTTCTTGACTTCTTTTAACCATTCTTTTAACATAGTAATAGTCTTCATGCGATTAATCTTTCAAGTCTCTTTTTTATCCATCTTTCTAATTTTAAATGATGATCTAACATACTTTCTTTGAGCCAATAGTCTTGTAAATTTGTTGGTTTATCTTCTTGCCAATAGATTATCTTTTTACGATTAGTTTTTAACCACTGTTTTAAGGTGAGATAAGTTCTCATGCTATTATTGTTTCTAATCGTTCTTTAAAAATTTGAATACGTGTTTCAACTCGTCTTATCTGATCTTTAATTATAGGGTTAGGATTTTCTTCATCTAGTTCCTTTAGCGTTTTGCAATAATTTTTTAAATTGTTTATGGTTATTTTTATATAGCTAGCAGTTTTCATTATCTAGCTCTGATACCACTTTGGCCCAGAGTTTCGTTCGATTTTCTTTCTTTTCTTTTCTTTGGCTATGTCGTATATTTATCATATTTTATTCTTTATGTATCGAGTTAAATCGTTGACTTGAGTGACTAATTTATTAATATTCTCACTTGTACTTTTTTCGGGTTCTATTAATTGGATGGGTCTAGGAATATAAGTTATTCTTAACGATTCAGGTTTCTTTAAAAAAGTTCCTAATTCAGTTATTTCATTTTTTCGTGGGTAATAAATTTTTCCAATATCTTCAAATAATTGAGGGACATCTATTCTATCATTATTTCTAAAAGTAATACTGTGATGGGAATTTGTTCATGCGTAATTTACACAGTATGTTACCGAAAATATTTTATCTCCAGGTCTCATTAAATTTTTTCTTAAAAATTTGTGTTCTAGAGTTAAGGATTGATCTAATCTTTGGGTACTTAATGGGATTCCTATATTACGATGAATTTCAAACTTTCATTTTACATAAACTAAGTTTCCTTCTATAACTCCTAATATCTTATCGCTGACATCAGTTATGCGTTCATCTTTTAAGATTAACTCTATTGGAGAATCTATTCCTTCTTGAAAGGTTGCTTTAATTAGAATCTGGACTGCGCCTATGTGAATATATCCTATTTTTCTTCTATGTGCTTCTATTTTTAAATTTTGTCTTAGTTCTGAAATCTTTTTTCGATTCAAGAGTTGGATACTTGTACTACCTTGGGCTTCAGTTATGTCTATGGGAGTTTCAGTAATTATTTTTCCATAGTAAATGATATTTTCCTAAATCTTTCATTATTCCTCCTAATCTTTCTTTTCCTTTCATATTTGCAGTTTTAGAAAGATCTAATTCTTCTTTGTGCATTTTTTGAAACAAACGAGGGTTAATAAGAATACTTCCTTGATAATTTCCATCTTCTTCAGTAATTTGAAGGTGTTCTATATTATCATTAGTTTCCATTATCTCAGATTCAGAATTCATAAGTATCCTAGTTTTATGAAAGCTTGTAGAGTTGCATCGTACCTGATTGGGTTTAACGAGCTATAGTTCTTTTTGGTCCACTGCTGCTTCCACGTTCTGAGTACATGATGGAGTTACTTCGCCTTTACTGCTTCTGAATTCGTGCATGATTTGGTGTATAGATGATTGAACGTTGTAAAGTAATCAAAAGTGAATGAAGATAAGTAAAAGGGTAATTTATTTGATGAAAGTAGTTACAGGGTGGTAGTCGCTGATACCTAGTATACTCTAAGAGGAGACTAACAGCTTTCCTCAACTTGGGGAAGCTCGGGCGAGAGTTTTCTCCAACTGATTCACTCTGCTTTGTCTCAGCATAAGAGGGTTTATTTATAAGCTAAGGGATTATTGGCTATTTACATTATTGGCCCTATAACATGTAAGTGCTTACATCAAAAAACTAATAATTTACATGCTGTCGTCACTGCTTACATCGTTCTTCAATTATTGCTTCGTCTTCGGAATCTTTCCCTTGTGGCTCTGACAGCTAGTAGTGGCTTCTAACGTGGCTTGCTTTATGCATCGTTCACATGCATGATTACCATTTTCTTTAATTATTGAGCATAATTTGTGGAGGATAGCTGGGCAATAATTCATAGCGGGTCCCTCGAGTGCATAGAATGGCATCTCGAAGCTTGTCAGTAAGGCTAAGTCCTTTTCTCTTATGGGCTTTCCGCTTGTCTTGCTTAGAAGCAAAGTATTTGGTCCTTTGTACAGAGTTTTGATGAATGATTCCTTTCCAATGGTTTGACATTGGGAGTATATGCTGGCTAATTGATGAGCGATGAAGCTTTTAATTTGATCTTCATCATAGTCTACTTCAGTAGGTTCATCCATTAAAGGGAAATTATTATTGCTGATACCAATAAAGACTAAATGCTTAGCTGGTTGTTTGGTGGTGAAGTCTGGATAAGCTGAGTAAAATTTTAAGAAAATAGCTCTTTCTCCCGCAATATTCTTTCGAAACATTTGGACTGCTTCTTTGAAGTAGTAGGGAAATAGGTTAATTTCTTCAAGATTGAGGCTTAAATAAAGACATTCAATTAATCCAAATTGGAACAAATTGAACGTTAGAATTGATGGGGCTCCAGATATAAGTACTGCTTTGGTAGCGAATAATTTTCGATCAACCATATACATGCAATTGCTTTTTTCTTTTTCCGTCCAATGGATTAGTCTTTTGAGATGGTCATAAAAGTTTTCTTTTGAAAATTGGATTTGCAGTTCATGTTCTTTTCTTGTAATTATTGGGAAATTGTCCAGGGAAGAAGGAATTCTTCCTATGATTTTGAGATCCTTTCTTGGTTCTGGGTTTAGTGTAGTAGTTTCTGCAAAAGTTCTTGGTCCAAGATAAACTTCTTTTCCTTTGGCAACCTGGAACTCTTTTAGAGCCTTTTCTGCTTCTTCCTTTGTTGAATAGGATTTATGAATAACTCCTGGAACTTTCTGACAATGGAGAGCTGCTTTGTGCCACTCGTCATAAATTCCGGGAAATGGTCCGTTAAAAATAGTGTACCATTTTTGATTTCCTTCTTTTTGTGCTTGCAGTTTAAGTTTTGCTGGAATTGCTTGTTCTAATAAACCTTCAGTTTCTAATTGTAAATCCAATACTTTGATGTCTGCTTCGAGCAAATCTAATTCTCTCAATTTTTGGTCTCTTAATGCTTTCTTGAGCTCTCTCTGTCTTTTTAGCAGTTCTGTGGTTCCGCGCTCCATTCTCTGGATAGTATATCTGCAAGGACATTCTTTTCTCCCTTAATATGGGATATTGAATAATTATATTCAGATAATTTCATTTGCCAACGGATCAACCTTCCTTGCTTATAAGTGTCTCTATGATTAAAATTTTTAAAACCTGCCACATAAGTGGAATTGGTTCTAACAATAAATTCTTTATCAAGCACATAAATACAATGTTTTTCCAACATCCGAATAAGTGCTAAAGTCTCTTTTTCATGAGTAGGATAATTAATTTCACTGTCTGTAAATGTTCCAGACATGTATCGACAAAGTAATTCTTTCTTCTGTCCAGGGGGTTTTGCTTTCATAACACCTCCCCAACATTCATGTGATGCATCTGTTTCAATAATAATTAGATCATCATTTGCGGGATGATATAATTCTGGAAGCTGTTGACATAAGTTTTTTAGTTCTGTAATAATTGCTTCATCCTCTTCTATCCAAGACCAAAGAGCATCTTTCTTTAATTTCTGTTGCAGTATTTTGCGTTTTGCTGCAAGATCTTTGATAAAACCTTCATTTGAAATGTAGGTTAGTAATCCAAGAAACCTTTGTAATTCTTTTTTATCTTTTAAGGTTATAGGAAAATTGCTAAGTTTTTCGAACACGTGTTTCTGCATTACTAATTTTCCTTTTTCTATTTCAAGACCTAAATAATTGATTTTATTTTGGGCTAAAACTATTTTCTTTTTACTTAATACTACTCCGTGTTCTAAGAATTTATTAGGTACTAAGGTTACTTTATGATAATGATCCTCTAAGTCTTTATTGGTAAAGACTAATATATCGTTGATATAGATAACGCAAAAATCTTTATATTCTTTGAGTATTGAATCCATGTATCTTTGAAAGATTCCTGGAGATTGTTTCAATCCCATAGGGAGTACATTCCATTCATATTGTCCTTGAGGACAACTGAAAGCTGTTAATGCCTTAGATTCCTCGGTTAATTTTAACTGATAAAACCTGATTTATAGTCAAAAGTACTGAACCAAAGCATATTTCTAATTTGTTCGATAATTAAATCTTTTCTAGGAAGAAAATATGCATCTCCTTCCATTGCGTCGTTTATCTGTTTATAATTTATTACCATTCGTCGTTTGCCACGCTTAATTTCACTATGATTTCCTACATAAAAGGCTGGAGCTGAGTGCTTACTTCTGGATGGTTTGATTAATCCTTTTGTGAGCATTTGCTTAATGTCTTCTGCAAATTCATCTCTATCTTGTTTAGTGTAGATCATGGGTTTACATTTTACTTCTTTAGTGGGATCTTTTAATTTTAATGTGACCAGTTTGGTGTTTTTATTATTTATCTTTGGATCTAGTGGGTGTTCACTATATATCTTTTCTAATAGATCTTGAATATGAGCTGGAATTCTTCTATTTGGTTCTGAATTGATTAGGGCATAGCGAATTTTTTGACAAAGGATAGTAAACAGTTCACCACGTTGCAGCTTGCTAAAATCTGATTGTTTCGTAGAATAGGTACATTGAGAGGAATGACGAATTGGTATAGAAAGGATTTCACGAGTTTGGATATTCCGTATATACGGTGTACGAAGAGTAATGTATTCTAAGTATTGACAGAAAGGGGCGTAAAGTCGTAAGAAGTTATTGCCTAGGATGACATCTATTCCTGTTTCTTGCTGATAGATTGTTGGGACAATAAATCGTTTATGTTATATTTGTAAGGTTATGCGTTTGACTACCCAAAATAAAGAGTGGATAGATTCATCAGCTATTTGTATTTTTAATGGCTTTTCTAGGTATTCCCATTTGTCAAACAATGCTTTTGTTGCTAAACAAATACTTGCTCCAGTATCTATGTAGGCTTCGGTTTCTTTATTACTTTTCTCTATTATAATTTTGATATAAGTACTATTCGGATTCTGTTTCTTCTGAAGATAGTTCATCATGTTCAGAATATACATAAACACTATCATCAGTAATACTTAATTCTTCTTCTAATGGTTCTAGATTATATATTTTATAAACTTGTTTTATTATTTTAGCTTTCTCTTTGAATTCCTTATCTTTTTTCTAAGGACATTCGTTTGCATAATGACCTTCTTCATTGCATATCCAACATACACATTTCTTTTTTCCTTTTGGGCAATATTTTTTAGGCGTACGTTTTTTCTTAAAGTATTTTTTCTTTGTATCTTTATAGGCTTTTTTCTTTGGGTAGGTTTTTCTTAATCTCGGTTTTCCCTTTTTATAATACTTTCTTATTCTTTTTACGGGATTACATCCGTAGTTTCCGAGTAATTCTATTTCTGGTAATTCACAGCAAATTACATTTCTTCCTCTATTTAATTGTCTTATTGTTTCTCTATTTAAACATTGATCTCTTAATTCCTTTAAAAGTACTTGAATAATTCCTCCAAGGTTTTATCCGTAGTTAATGGATTAGCTAACCAGATAGTTTTTATTTTTTGATTAAGCGGAAAAGGTAATTTATCCATAAAAATTTCTTTATATGTTTCTTTTGTTTCTGTATCTAGTGGTTATAGTATTTTTGGTATTCACAAATAAAACTTCCTATATCACACATATCACATATTTGCATTTTATTTAAGTGTACTTTAGCGGTTTCATGTAGATATCTTTTTACTTCAGCGCTTTGTTCAATGCTGCCAAATCCTATGAATTCTTCATAAATTAATTCTATTATAAGTCTTGCAAAGTCTTGATTTGTTGGTGTCCGATGTATATATTGTTTCCATTTATCATCTTTTATTCCATTTAAAATTTTTTGTACGTTCCCTGAGGTTTTGTAAAATATAAAATTTTTTATTGAGTTTCTATCTAAGCTATTAAATTTGTCATCTGTTGCCATAAGCAGAGTAAGTTCATTAATACATTGTAAAAATATCTCTTCCTTGTTTTTTGCACAATCAAGATTTAGAATATTTCCTGATTTAATAGATTCATATCTTGGTTTAAATTCATCTGAATTTTAGACCATTTATTGTTTCTTTTTATATACCCATTATTATGCATTGTTTCTTTTTTCATATTTTCCCATATTTCGAATATTTCTTTCTCTTTTTGTTTCTTTCAGGTATCATACTACTACTTGTTTCTCCATGATGCATTCGTATTTCGTTAAAATCTGTTTCATCTGAAGAGGAGCTATAATTTAGTACTACTTCTTCAGTTTCATTTGCGGTTGAATTAATTGGTTCTGTTATCTGATTATGTTCTTCTTTAATTATTTTTAATTATTCAAAAAGTTGTTGAATTTCTTCTAAATCAGTTGATCTTTTTATTGTTTCAATATAATCGGTTTTTAACCTCTCCATGTTGTTCTTGGTGTTAAAGATTCTACGTAGTGTAAGGTTTCGGATTTCTTTCAGTTTAATAATTCTTCTAAATATCTTTTTGTAATAGGTTTATTATTGTTTTCCTCTTCTAAAAGGATTTCTAGTTGTAAAAGAATTCTTTTAAGTTTCAAATCATCTTCATTTTCTATTTTCTTTCCTTTATCTATAATTTTTAGTGTTTCATATATGTTGTATACTTTGTTTGTTCATTTTGTATTTTATGATAGATATATTCTGCAATTTTGGAAGTAGTTTCTACGACTTACATTATATTGTTATTTATTTGTTCTAATATTTTTTCTAGTTCTTTATATTTTTTATCAATTCCTTCTAATGGACTTATGATTCCTATTATTATAAGGATATCGATACCTCAAATATACCAACTTACCATAGAATTTGCTTTATTTTTTTTCCCCTTTCCCCTATTCATTCATCAGACCCCCCTCAAGTAGAACAGTATTTCCTGGACGAAGGTGTAAGTCTGCGCAAGCCATGCCGCCACCGCCGGTACTTAGAATTAGTGGAGCCTTTTTCTTCTTCCTCCATTCTTCCCTCACCAGCCCCCACCCCCTTTCTTCTTTGTTAGGTCTTTCGCTGAGCACGCCACGCCGCCAGAGCACGCCACGCTGCCACATCCAAGGCTATTAAAGCTGGTGCCAACGTTGAAATAGTCTCATCACCAAAAATTGACATAGTCAAGGCTTCTCTACGATTCTCTGAGCCTGTTTGAGGATTTTGTAAGTAGAAAAAATGGTAACAAGGACAACATGATGAAATAGAATGAAGACGAAGTTGAATTGTAAACAAAACAATGTGCCATAAAGGTTTAACATCAGGTTTTGTGTAACATCATACATTGACGTAAAGGTTTAACATCAGGTTTTACTTGAAAATGGCAGACTCAAATAACATATCACACTGTCTCGGTACCTCATGTTTTGATCCAAAAGAGAACTAGAGTTGAAATTGAAGCCAAAGTCACATTTATCAGATTCATGAGATTCTGATGCATGAAAGGGGGTTCAATTTGGTGCACCTCACACCAAAAATTTAAAACACTAACAAAGACTACTCCGTACTTGACTGGAGCAAGGATATCAAGTTGGGAACCTCTATCTACAACCACCTCTGTCTGCATAACATCAGCAGTATTGAAATTTCCTGTGTGATTTTCTCAAGATGACCACCTCTGTCTGCAACCATCTTATGTAGAGCAAGAGACTCTTGTTTGATGTCTTCCACATTCGTAAATTTAAGCTTTTCACAGATTACATGTAGATCAGCTACATGATTGTGGCTGTCAAGGGCAGCTCCATATAACAGCGGAGGCAGGAACACTTTAAATGATAAACTAGTGTCAAAAACTAGTGTCACATTAACATTTTAAATGAAAAACTAGTGTCACATTAACATTTCTTCACCATACCTATCTACTTGATTTGAGACGAATGACATGAACATTGCAATTAATACTTTTAGCAGCTATCCATCTCAGCAAACACAAGGATTGAAGCAAAACCCAAATCTGAGAAAGGTTAAAAATTGTTGCTTTGAATAAGGATTGAAGAGAAGAGAGAATAAAGAAGAGTCCTTACGTTGAGGGCCATAGTGAGCGGTTAAGAGAAAATAGGAAGCTGTTGAAAATCGATGTAATGAGCAGCGGCGGCGCTGTTGAACGGAAAGAAGTCACGCGGCGGTGGTTGAACGAGAACCTCTGCACCGAGGCGGCGGTGGGGAATGTGGTGGCTCCGCCGAGTTCGTTGAACGGCAAGTGAGGGGAAGGAAAAAATAAGGCACGTGACACTTTTTTTATTTTTCAAAATTTGTTGATATAAATATTTTCAGACGCTAGATCAATTAATTTGAACGATCCAGAGAGATTTTGTCGCTTCATCATTCAGGCTTTGTTTGTGAAAGAGTTTTATGAGGAAGATGGAAGGAAATAAAAGGTAAATTTGTATTAGATCTTTGTTTGGGAGTTCAGAAAAAGAGAGAAAAAGATTTTGAGGTATTTTGTAAACCTTCCAAAATCATTCTAGGAGTTATTTTCTCATTTCCCTCAATTTGGGGTATTTTGGAGGATAATAGATGTAATTTATCGATTTACCGTTAAATAATTTCAAATTTTACACTTCCTTTTCTTCATAAATTTTTTTTTAAAATTAGAGTGAGAAAATTATTTACATAAAAAATTAGGAAAATAAATTTTTTTGGAGAAAAATATTATTTATTTTCTACATTAATATTATTTATTTATAGAATATTAATTATGTTAATTTTCTTAAATAATGGTAAAATTGTAAAAGTATGTGCAATATCCTCCATTTTCTTTCCCCTCACACAATATGTATTCTCAAATAAAGAGAGGAATAATGATTTCATTCTCCTTCCCTCGCTCCCTCCTTCTTCCCCTATAATCTCCTCCCTTTCCTTTTCCTCATAACTTGCAAACAGAGCCTACGAGAGATTGGTCAAAGGTGTTATGAATAATTCAAATCCTATTGTTAGTTTGTTAATAGTTTCTGTTAGTAGTTAATAAGGGTAGTTAGTTAGTTAAGTGTAACTGCCTTATAGTTGTGACACTCTATAAATAAATAGAAGAGTACACTCATGTATTCATTTTCTGTTTTCACCATCAATACAATATACAGAGTTTACAATTCATATGGTGAAGAGTTGTGTAGAGTTCTTGTGCCAATTCCAACAGATTGGTATCTAGAGCTTCTTGTGAGTTCTAGGAAAAAGAAGAGAGATTTGTGAAAGTTAGTGAGAAAAGGCACGATCAACTGCAACCATGACTGGAAATGGAGGGTTCCCTGGCAATTTACCCATTCTTGATGGCAAGAATTGGGAGAAATGGTGTATACAAATGCGAGTCCTGTTCATCTTTCAAGATGTTCTTGAAATTGTGAAGGTAGGCTATCAGGCATAGGGAGAAAACCCCACTGAAGCGCAGTGAGCCACCTACAAGGATGTTGTCAAGAAAGATGGCAAAGCACTGTGGTTGATGCATCAAAGCATGAATTTGAGCACATTTGAGAAGATATTTGGCTCAACCACAGCTAACGCAGCATGGGATACCCTGGAGAAGTGCTTCACTGGAGGAGACAAGATCAAGAAAGTGAGACTTCAGTCTCTAAGAAGGTAGTATGAGCTACTGAACATGGAGCTTGCTGAAAAGGTTGCTGATTACTTCAATCGATTGATGAGCCTCACAAATCTCATAATGTGCTGTGGTGAAACTGTAACTGATGTAATGATCATTGAGAAGGTAATCCACACTCTGACTCCACAATTTGATTAGATTGTTAGCAATAGAAGAATCAAAGAATATTGAAAAGATGAAAATTGAAGAACTTTAATGTTCTTTGGAGACACATGAACTGAAATTAATAGAAAGAAATGGAGCGAAAGTCACAGAACAAGCACTTCAGTCACAGACATCCAAGAAAGATGATAAAAGAAAGGGCTGGAAAGGAAAAAGGCAAGATTAAGGGAAGCTGGAACTCTGGCAAATCCAAAGTTGATGATAAACCTGAGTCCTCAAATAGAAGAGGAGGAGGGTTTGTCAACAAAGGTTCAAAAAGGCAAGATAAGAGGAAGATTCAGTGCTACATTTGTGATAAATGGGGCCACTATGCAAGTGAATGTTGGCATGGCAAAGGCAAGCAGAAAAAGAATAATGATGATGAAGCACATGTAGCGCAAGATGATTCAGAAGATGATGAAGAACCAGTGCTCCTGATGGCTACAACATCCAGTGAAGAGAAGCGACACTTAGAAACTTGGTTTCTTGACACTGGATGTTCTAACCACATAACAGGTCACAAGGAGTGGCTCACTAATCTTGACACAACCAGGAAAGGGAAAGTCAGGCTTGCTGACAACAGAACAATAGCAGCAGAAGGAGTTGGCAATATTGTTCTCAGTAGAAAGGGTGATAAAGTTGCATTGATTAAGAATGTTCTTTATGTGCCCGAAATGAGGTGCAACTTGCTGAGTATTGGCCAATTGGTAGAGAATGGATTTTCTGTCACCATGAAGAGGGAGCAGCTTGAACTTTATGATCCAGGTCAAAGATTGGTATTGAGATCTCTTTTATCAAAAAATGGACCTTTCAAACCAAGCTCAGGCCTAGTGAAATCCAATGCCTTGCAGCTGCAACAAATGTCAAAGATAATTGGCTCTGGCACTTGAGGTTTGGCCATTTAAATTTTAAGAGTCTTAATCATTTAGCTGTTAAAAGAATGGTCTCTGGTCTCCCTCTCATAACTATTCCTGACAAGATGTGTGAAGCATGCATAGTTAGTGTAACACCTCGATTTTCTTGTTCTTTTAATTAATCAGTATTTAGGTAATTATATTTTATTGGAGGGTCTAGAAAATGAAATAAATTATTCCGAGACCATAGTTACGCTCTACGCTATCGTAGGAGGCTATGGTTAAATTTTGGTCAAAAACTCAAACGGAGCCCGGTCTGCGTTTTACACTGGCAGTATTATTTTACTGCTCAGATGACCTAATTTTGACTCGTGAAGAAAACTTTTAGGCTTTAAATAAAATTGCGAACGTTATCGGCGATTTTGAAAATTTTTAAAATAAATAAGTTTTCACGACTTTCTCGGGGCGAAATACTAAATCGTGAAAGTAACGGGACTAAAAACGGATGAACATGAAGTCACATCGCCTGGGAAGGCGTGCCTGTGACTCATCACTGTCATCACTACGTTTCTGAAAATATCTAGATATTTTCTGAAAATATCTAGATATTTATGAGATCTTTTGTTGAAATGACAATTTTGTCCCTAAGAGAAATTACTCTTTTGCCATAAAATATCTAAACCAATGGGCCATGGGCCAAAAAGCCCACCAAGGGGGCAGCTACTCCTCCTATAAATACCCCTCCCCCTCCTTTGTTTTCTTTACATCTTTCTTCACATCTCTCCTTCATCACTTTCTTCAAAGTGCAAGCTTCCTTCTTCACTTTTCTTCAAGCTTCAAGAGAAGCGAGGCTGCGGCTGTGAGGCTGTGCAGAGGAGCAAGAAGTGCTCGTGAGTTCGTGATCGTTGCTACATTTGCTATCAGGTGGGGGAAAGAACCACAATATCGTCGGGGAGGCAAGCTTTAAATAATATATATTGATATGCGTAGGGCGACCCAAACCCTACTAGAGGTCGTTTGACCGTTAGGTTGACTTTACTGCATATGGAGGTTGTCTGTGCTATGATTGGATATTTGGTATATTATATGTGATATGTGTATGATGTCTATGATATGCTATAATTGATTAAATGTTATTTATTTGTAAGTTGATTTTACTGTTGAATATATATTTTGGCTGTTGTTGATGTACTGTTGTGACTGCTAATACCTGAGTAGAACTAGGCAATGATTTCTGATAAATCGGGTGATGAATGTGTAGTGAGAAAGTCGAGGTTATATATATGTCGTAGTACTCAACCTAGAGATACAGTTAATCTGTTGATGTTATGATATGAGTTGATACCCAGTTAAGTCGGATGAAAGTTGGTTGTGGTTGTTTATGAGTCGTGATTGAGACACTAAGCGTTGATCTTGAGATGAGTCAGTGAGATTCATGTTGCATAGTTGTTGTTCATCACTGTGTTGGCATACGGGCGATTCCGATCTTACCTGCGGGGAGATGATCGTATCGAATAGTTTGGCATAGGGGTGATTCCGATCTTGCCTGCTGGGAGATGATCGTACCCATTAGTCGAATTGTAGACGGAAGGGCGAATGTTCTGACCTGGCCTGCGGGCGGGGGGATATGTCGTTGCCGTAAGTCGAGTTGTTAACGGACGGGTGTTCCGACCTGGCCTGCGAGCGGGGGGATATGTCGTTGCCGTAAGTTATGTTGTGGGCGGGCGATTGTTCCGACTTGGCCTACGGGCGGGGGAATATCGTAGCCGCGAGTTGAGCCTGAGGGCTTTTGACCGAACCCTGCATTACGGGGGGTGGCACAGAGATGAACGAGATATCTTGATCTGTTGGAGATGTCGCGTCGTGATCGCGTCCATATAGTTGTTAGTTGCATGAGTGTAAGAGACAATAGTTAAGAGAGAATTATCTGGGAGTTGTTTGGCTATTACCATTGTGCTATGAGTGTTGCTATCCATATAGATTATTTTATATAGCCGTTTTCCCATATATGATGAATTGCTATTTCTTATCCCCTATATTTTCTATGTCGTATTTTATTATTCTCGGCTGTACGAGAAGATCCTGTTGAGGATTTGCCGGAGGAGATTGATGGTATACCCGTAGAACCAGATGCTGGCGGAAGAGCCCTGGATCCCGATGCTGGAAGACGTTAAACATTGGGGTTAGTAGTTGTAGTTGTTATGGCCAGTATATGGGTTGAGTGACATGTATTTTTGGGGCCAGGAGAGGAAGTCGTATGTACTTCTATTTTCGTTGCTATGCTTTCAGTTTTATTTGGTGGTACTCTAAAGTCTTTTATAATTGGTATCAGTTATTGTAGGCTCTACTGATGGAGTCCATACTTTTATATGTATGACATATATAGTTGTGGTATCAGTGTTGGTTGTTTTATTATTTTCGCATTTTTATATTCCCACGCTGCGCTACAACGTTAAGAACATGAGTTCGGGTTACCAATGGGACCTCCGAGGAAGGGGTTGTCTCATTTTGTGGTATCAGAGCAGTTTGATTCTTAATCAAGGACTGCTTGGGTTAAGTTGTAATTTCTGTTCGTGTCTAGTTAAACCCGCATTGGGTATTGACTATGCTTAGAAGTTGGGTAGAATGTCCGATACGCGAGTTATCATAAGAGGTAACTGTTCGAACATTTGTGAGGCATATGATGCATGCACATGATAATATGGTCTGGTATGTCTTATGAGCTGATAATTTCTTCCTCAGGAAATTAAATGGCTCGAGGACGACCTAGAGGACGTGGCGGAAGGGTCACAACGAGTGCCGCTGAACTCGGGAATGGTTACGAAGGAAATTCCCATGTTGGTGATGGGATAGAGTCAATTGAAACCCTGAGGACAGTTAGGGAGTTGGCAATGGCAATGCTGCATCAGATGCAGCAGAATGCTCAACTATTGCAGGCAACCATGCAACAGCAACAGAGACAGAATCAGCGGGGTGGAATGGAGGAGGAAGACGCTGGACTGAATACTTTTCTGAAAGGGAAGCCGCCACATTCAATGGCGACTTCAACCCAGAAGGAGTTGAACTCTGGATACAAGAGCTGGAGAAAGTATTTGCGGCGATGCACTGCCGTGAGGATAGAAAGGTGACCTATGCATCCTTCATGCTAATGGGAGGTGCAGAACTGTGGTGGAAAGGCAAGCAGAGGATGCTTGGAGAAAAAGACAGAGATATCAACTGGGGACTATTTCGGGAATGCTTTCTGGAAAAGTATTTTCCCAGGATGATGAGGAGAGAGAAAGACAAAGAATTTATGGGTCTAAAACAAGGGTGTTGACAAGTGACTTCAAACACAAGAGGGGGGTGAATTGTGTGTGATATGTGTTTTTGAAAAACTTTTTGCAATTACGGCGCTTGAAGATAAATGACTGAAATTAGAAGCGCTATAAAGAAAATTGCTTGAATAATAAATTCTAGAAAGTAAATAGCAATAAAATAAATCGCTTAAATTAAATTGCAATAAAGTAAATGCGATAAATTAAATTGCAATAAAATAAATTGCGATAAATTAAATTGCAATAAAATAAATGCGATAAATTAAATTGCTGTAAGGTAGAAGACAATAATGAAAGGATAGAGAGAAAGAGCCGCAGATTTATCCAGGTTCGGCCACTAAATACCCTGTGGCCTACGTCCAGTCCCCAAGGTCAAACACCAAGGGTTTTCACTCAATAACTAGCTTTTAAATCAGGTGCAGCTAGAAACCTTTACAAACCAAGATCACTCTCCACACAAAATAATGGGATATCACCTCCCTTTGTGCAAGAGCCTCAAGTTCAAGAGATATTGTTTCTCTTTAAAGAAAAAGGGATTCACACCCAAGAACAAGAAGAAGTAGAAGAAGAATGTAGCACTCAAGTAGTGCAGATAAAGATTACAAATTGAAGCTCAAAGTACAATTCAAACTATATGATATGTAAAGCTCTCTATTCAAAAAATAATCAAAAGTGAATATGTGAGAGTAAGTAATAAAATAAACAGAGTTTCAGAGCGCAATAGGATTCGTGTGTTTTAGAGTTGCCTTGGCATTCCTATTTATAGAAAAACTTTTAAGCCCATAGGAATTAGGTTAAGCCCATTTACAAAACAAGCTAATCGCGTCATAATCGATTATTACAATTCCATAATCGATTATCTGATTATTTTTAGAAAACACGCTGGAGAGGCAGTCGCATCATAATCGATTATGATAATCGATTATGGATTTTTTGTTTTGAAGCTCACTTACACGCATAAAGGCATAATCGATTATTCAATCGATTATGTCTAAAATCGATTATTCAATCGATTATGTATATAATCGATTATGTTAATCGATTAATTCTTCACTGTTTTTGGGAAACGCTTTTCAGATATATGATAATCGATTATGATAAATCTGTAATCGATTATTATCATTAAAAACCATCTGATTTTAAACTTAACGGCTGTTAATTGATTTTATCCAATTAGATCGCTTGAAGCCTATTAAGTTTATTTTATGTGTGTGTGTGTGATTGATTTTAGATTGAGAGCTTTACTACCACTTACAAAAAGATCCTAATAAACACCGATTGCAAGAAATAAAAATTCCCATAACCCAGTCTTGAAGCACTTGATCTCCTTGATCTTCTTTTCCGCTTTTTGTATACTTGACTTTCCGGTTCCTTTTGTCAATCATCAAAAACTAGATTAATCCTGTCAAGGCATATATTCACAAAGGGACCACGTCTGTTGGGGAGTACGCTGCAAGGTTCAAGGCGCTACTCAAATTTTATGAATTTTACCAAAGGTTCCCCGATGAAGAATGGGTTTGCAGGCGTTTTGAGGACGGCCTGAAATATGATTTGCAGAGGGTGATCGCACCACTGAATATCACCCGACTTCCTGAGATGCTGGAGAGATGTTCAGTCATTGAGAACATCTACAAGAAGCGAGAGCTGCAGCAAAGCAGAACTGGAGGACCTACCCGGAGATTCGACCAGAAAGGTCGAGGAGGAAAGGGAAGATTTCAGACAAGACGGAAGCCTTATGACCGTCAAACAATTAGACCAGCTGAAGGACAACTCCAACCAAGTGGATGCCTTAGGTATGGAGGATCACATACTATTCAGGATTGTCCGATAAGAGAGACTCGCCAGTGTTTTAGGTGTGGCCAAGTAGGTCACATAGCGCCAGAATGTACACAAGGAGCGAGGTACAACACAGGCGGGCAGGGCCCAGTGACCAGGACCCAAGGAACCGGACAGCAAGCAGCAAGACCACAAGCCATCAGAAGGGTATTTACCATACGAGGAGCTGAATCCTCTCAATCCCCTGATCTTATACAAGGTATGTGCCTAGTGTCAGGTAAACTCTTATCTGTATTGTTTGACTCGGGAGCTACTCATTCCTTCATATCCCAAGAGTGTGTGGATCATTTAAAGTTGCCTGTTTCTTTACTTCCCCATGACTTAACTGTTTCTATTCCTACCAGTAATTCGTTGACAACCATAACTGTCTGTTTAAATTGTCTTATTGTCATTGAGAATCGAACTTTTTCTATTGATCTCATTTGCTTACCTATGCATCAACTTGATATAATTTTAGGCATGGATTGGCTTTCGGCTAACCATGTAGTGTTAGACTGTTCTAAAAAGATCTTATCTTTCCCTGAGCAATCTAGATTAATGCCTGCCAAGGATAGTAAGCTAGGTAGTAAATCTCAGAAACACGTGTTGCTACTCTCTATGGAAGTTAAGGAATCTCCTACGTTGGATTCGTTACCTATAGTGCGGGAGTTTCCGGAAGTTTTCCCTGATGAAGTTCCAGGTTTACCACCCAAAAGAGAGATAGAGTTAGCTATAGATCTCGTACCGGGAACTGAACCGATTTCGATAGCACCTTATCAAATGGCTCCAGCGGCGTTAGCAGAGCTGAAAAAGCAATTGGACGACATGTTGGATAAGGAGTTTATAAGACCGAGTGCTTCACCTTGGGGAGCGCCGGCGCTGTTCGTCAAAAAGAAGGACGGAAGTTCAAGGCTGTGCGTGGATTATCGACAGCTGAACAAGGCGACAATCAAGAATAAGTATCCGTTGCCTAGGATTGACGATTTGATGGACCAGTTGAAAGGAGCAATAATATTTTCAAAGATTGACTTAAGATCTGGCTATCACCAGATTCGAGTCAAGAGGGAGGATATACCAAAGATCGCGTTTAGAAGCCGGTATGGACACTACGAGTATCTAGTTATGCCCTTTGGTGTAACTAATGCTCCAACAGTGTTCATGGATTACATGAACCGGATTTTTCGACCGTTCTTAGATAAGTTTGTTATTGTGTTTATCGACGAAATTCTTATTTATTCCCTTAATCGGGAAGAACATCAGTAACATCTTAGGATCATACTTCAAGTGTTAAAGGACCGACAACTGTATGCAAAGTTGTCCAAGTGTAAATTCTGGTTAGAAGAAGTACAATTCTTAGGTCATGTGATTAATCAGGATGGGATAGCAGTAGATCCAGCAAAGGTTGAAGCTGTAGTGCAATGGGAAAGCCCTAAGTCGGTGAGTGAAATACGAATTTTTCTGGGCTTAGCTAGATATTACCGAAGGTTCATCGAACGATTCTCAAAGATCGCATTGCCGATGACGCAACTAACAAGGAAGGGAATATCCTTTGTATGGACAGAGGAGAGTGAGAAAAGTTTTCAAGAGCTGAAGAGGAGGTTGACTACATCACCAGTACTGACGTTACCAGATTCTTTCGGACAGTTTGACGTATAATGTGATGCGTCATACCAAGGCTTAGGTTGTGTCCTAATGCAAGATCAGAGAGTGGTAGCATATGCCTCCCGGCAGCTAAGAATTCATGAGAGGAATTATCCGACTCATGATTTAGAGTTAGTAGCTATCGTGTTTTCTTTAAAGATTTGGCGACACTACCTGTATAGAGCCAAGTTCACGGTGTATAGTGACCATAAGAGTTTGAGGTATTTGTTTGATCAGAAGGAGTTGAATATGAGGCAAAGGAGGTGGATGGAATTCATAAAGGATTATGAATTCGATCTACAATTCCATCCAAGGAAGGCGAATGTAGTAGCGGATGCGTTAGGTAGGAAATCTTTACACGTATCAGCTATGATGGTGAAAGAGCTAGAACTGATTGGACAGTCTAGAGACTTGAATTTAGGTATGGAATTATCTAGGGATAAGATACACCTAGGAATGGTTACGGTAACGAGTGACTTTTTGAAGACGATCAAGGAGAAGCAAGAGGTTGATCAGTATCTTCAGAAAGTAAAGGAACAAGTGACGGAAGGCAGAACTTCTGAGTTTAGGATGAATCAAGATGGTGTCTTGAGGTATAGAGATAGAATTTGTGTGCCAATGGATATAGAGTTAAGGAGTATGTTCTTAGAGGAAGCGCACAAAAGTAGGTTGAGTTTTCATCCCGGAGCTACCAAGATGTACCAGGACTTAAAGAAAATGTTTTGGTGGCCCGGAATGAAGAAGGAGATAGCTGAGTATGTGTTGGCTTGCTTGGTGTGTCAAAAGGCAAATATAGAACACCAAAAGCCAGTAGGACTACTACAATCTTTGGATATCCCAGAATGGAAATGGGATGGTATATCTATAGATTTCGTGGTTGGTTTGCCGAGGACTAACAAGAGGCATGATGCCATTTGGGTAATCGTCGATAGGTTGACGAAGTGTGCTCACTTCTTACCTATTGGTGAAAGTTATACATTGCAAAACTTAACCCAAATCTACATCCAGGAGATAGTAAGGTTGCACGGAGTGCCTTCTAGTATTGTTTCCGACAGAGATCCTAGATTTTCGTCTAGATTCTGGAAGCAGTTACACGAAGCTTTGGGAACTAAGTTAAGGTTGAGTTCTGCTTATCATCCCCAGACGAATGGTCAGTCAGAACGGACAATTCAATAGTTGGAAGATCTCTTAAGAGCTTGTGTTTTGGAACACACAGGAAGTTGGGAAGAGTTCTTACCATTGATCGAGTTCACCTATAACAATAGTTTTCATTCGAGCATAGGAATGGCACCTTACGAAGCACTATACGGTAGAAAGTGTAGAACACCACTGTGTTGGTATGAAACGGGAGAAAGTCAAGTGTTAGGACCAGAGGTAGTACAACAGATGACGGAACAAATCAAGAAGATAAGGGAAAAGATGAAAATCGCACAGGATAGACAGAAAAGTTACAGCGATAAAAGGAGAAGACCTTTAGAATTCCAGGAAGGGGACCATGTTTTTCTGAGAGTGACTCCAAGAACTGGAATCGGCAGAGCAATAAAATCTAGAAAGCTTACTCCTAGGTTTATAGAACCATTTCAAATTCTTCGCCGATTTGGTCCTGTAGCCTATCATATCGCTTTACCCCGAAACCTATCCAATCTCAATGATGTCTTTCATGTTTCTCAGTTGAGAAAGTACTATCCTGATCCATCACACGTCTTAGAACCAGAGTCAATACAATTGAGAGATGACCTTGAGTATGAGGCTCTACCTGTAAGGATCGCGGATAGAAGGATAAAGGAACTCCTAGGTAAACATATTCCGTTGGTCAAGATCATATGGGATGAAGCTACCGGAGATGCTACTTGGGAACATGAAGAGGACATGCAACGGCAATATCCAAGCCTATTTTAAAAAGGTTCGTCGAATTTCGGGACGAAATTCTTTTTAAGGGGGTAGTAATGTAACACCCCGATTTTCTTATTCTTTTAATTAATCAGTATTTAGGTAATTGTATTTTATTGAAGGGTCTAGAAAATGAAATAAATTATTCCGAGACCATAGTTATGCTCTACGCTATCGTAGGAGGCTATGGTTAAATTTTGGTCAAAAACTCAAACGGAGCCCGGTTTGCGTTATACACTGACAGTATTATTTTACTACTCAGATGACCTAATTTTGACTCGTGAACGAAACGATTAGGCTTTAAATAAAATTACGAACGTTACCGATGATTTTGAAATTTTTTAAAATAAATAAGTTTTCACGACTTTCTTGGGGCGCAATACTAAATCGTGAAAGTAACTGGGCTAAAAACGGATGAACATGAAGTCACATCGCCTGGGAAAGCGTGCCTGTGACTCATCACTGTCATCATTACGTTTCTAAAAATATCTAGATATTTTCTGAAAATATCTAGATATTTATGAGATCTTTTGTTGAAATGACAATTTTGTCCCTAAGAGAAATTACTCTTTTGCCATAAAATATCTAAACCAATGGGCCATGGGCCAAAAAGCCCACCAAGGGGGCGGCTACTCCTCCTATAAATACCCCTCCCCCTCCTTTGTTTTCTTTACATCTTTCTTCACATCTCTCCTTCATCACTTTCTTTAAAGTACAAGCTTCCTTCTTCACTATTCTTCAAGCTTCAAGAGGCGCGAGGCTGTGGTTGTGAGGCTGTGCAGAGGAGCAAGAAGTGCTCGTGAGTTCGTGATCGTTGCTACGTTTGCTATCAGGTGGGGGAAAGAACAACAATATCGTTGGGGAGGCAAGCTGCATATTGAGGTTGTCTGTGCTATGATTGGATATTTGGTATATTATATGTGATATGTGTATGATGTCTATGATATGCTATAATTGATTAAATGTTATTTAGTGCTCGTGAGTTCGTGATCGTTGCTACGTTTGCTATCAGGTGGGGGAAAGAACAACAATATCGTCGGGGAGGCAAGCTGCATATTGAGGTTGTCTGTGCTATGATTGGATATTTGGTATATTATAGGTGATATGTGTATGATGTCTATGATATGCTATAATTGATTAAATGTTATTTATTTGTAAGTTGATTTTACTGTTGAATATATATTCTGGCTGTTGTTGATGTACTGTTGTGACTGCTAATACCTGAGTAGAACTAGGCAATGATTTCTGATAAATCGGGTGATGAATGTGTAGTGAGAAAGTCGAGGTTATATATATGTTGTATTACTCAACCTAGAGATACAGTTAATCTGTTGATGTTATGATATGAGTTGATACCCAGTTAAGTCGGATGAAAGTTAGTTGTGGTTGTTTATGAGTCGTGGTTGAGACACTAAGTGTTGATCCTGAGATGAGTCAGTGAGATTCATGTTGCATAGTTGTTGTTCATCATTGTGTTGACATACGGGCGATTCCGATCTTACCTGCGGCGAGATGCTCGTACTGATTAGTTTGGCATAGGGGCGATTCCGATCTTGCCTACTGGGAGATGATCGTACCCATTAGTCGAATTGTAGACGGAAGGGCGAATGTTCTGACCTGGCCTGCGGGCGGGGGGATATGTCATTGCCGTAAGTCGAGTTGTTAACGGACGGGCGAATGTTCTGACCTGGCCTGCGGGCGGGGGGATATGTCGTTGCTGTAAGTTATGTTGTGGGCGGGCGATTGTTCCGACCTGGCCTGCGGGGGGGGGGGAATATCGTAGCCGCGAGTTGAGCCTGAGGGTTTTTGACCGAACCCTGCATTACGGGGGGTGGCACAGAGATGAACGAGATATCTTGATCTGTTGGAGATGTCGCGTCGTGATCGCGTCCATATAGTTGTTAGTTGCATGAGTGTAAGAGACAGTAGTTAAGAGAGAATTATCTGGGAGTTGTTTGGCTATTACCATTGTGCTATGAGTGTTGTTATCCATATAGATTATTTTATATAGCCGTTTTCCCATATATGATGAATTGCTCTTTCTTATCCCCTATATTTTCTATGTCGTATTTTATTATTCTCGACTGTACGAGAAGATCCTGTTGAGGATTTGCCGGAGGAGATTGATGGTATACCCGCAGAACCAGATGCTGGCGGACGAGCCCTGGATCCCGATGCTGGAAGACGTTAAACATTGGGGTTAGTAGTTATAGTTGTTATGGCCAGTATATGGGTTGAGTGACATGTATTTTTGGGGCCAGGAGAGGAAGTCGTATGTACTTCTATTTTCGTTGCTATGCTTTCAGTTTTATTTGGTGCGTACTCTGAAGTCTTTTATAATTGGTATCAGTTATTGTAGGCTCTACTGATGGAGCCCATACTTTTATATGTATGACATATATAGTTGTGGTATCAGTGTTGGTTGTTTTATTATTTCCGCATTTTTATATTCCCATGCTGCGTTACAACGTTAAGAATATGAGTTCGGGTTACCAATGGAACCTCCGAGGAAGGGGTTGTCTCAGTTAGCAAACAGCCTAGAAATTCCCTGATGAATCTTATACCTATGAGAGCCTCAAATGTGTTAAATGTTGTTTACTCCGATGTATGTGGACCACTTGAGGTACCTTCTTTAGGTGGCAATGGGTATTTTGTTTCTTCTGTTAATGAATATAGCCGAATGTTGTGGCTATATTTAATCAAAGCCAAAAGTGATGTATTTGTAATATTTCAAAAGTTCAAAATAATGGTGGAGAAACAAAGTGGCAGGGCTATCAAGATTCTCAGGATAGATGGAGAAGGAGAATACAATTCTCAAGCTTTCAAGCTCTATTGTGAGGAACATGGAATCCAACATGAAGTCACTGCCCCTTACACTCCACAACACAATGGAGTGGCAGAAAGGGGAAACAGGACAATCTTGAATATGGCCAGAAGCATGATGAAACAAAAGAACCTTCCACACTTCTTCTGGGGTGAAGCTGTTACTGCTGCAGCTCACATACTAAACAAATGTCCCACCAAGAGACTGAAAGATCAAGTGCCTGAAGAAATTCGGAGTGGCAAGAAGCCTACAACCACTTAAGAGTCTTTGGCTCTTTATGTTAAAGACATGTACCTGATACAACCAGAAGGAAGTTGCAGGACAAGAGTGACCCGATGATCCTAGTAGGGTATCACTCAACAGGTGCCTATAAGTTGTACTGTCTAGCAACACTAAAATTCCGCATAAGCAGAGATGTGATAGTGAATGAAGTTGAATCATGGGACTGGGAAGCACAGAAAAGTAGCCTTAACAACACAGTTCCTGTAATTATTGAAGAAGTACAGAGTTGTGAAAGTGATGATGTGGTTGCAGCTACCTTTAATCAAGATTAGAGACAGTCTAAGCAGAGACATTTGCCTGAAAGGTTTGCTGATTTTGAAATGTACATTGATGATGCAATAACACCAGAAGGAGACTTAGTGGACTGATTGCTGATGCTGAACCACTGGATTATGAAGATGCATTGGAGAAACAGGTTTGGAAAGATGCAATGATAGATGAGTTGAGCTCCATTGAAAGGAATCAAACTTGGGAACTTATTGAGTTGCCATCCAACAAGTCTCCTATTGTTGTCAAATGGATTTTCAAGCTCAAATTAAAGCCAGATGGATCAATAGCCAAGCACAAAGCAAGGTTGGTGGCAAAAGGCTTTCTTCAAAAGGCTGGAGTAGATTACTCAAAGTTTATGCCCCAGTTGCAAGAACTGAAACTGTTAGATTGGTCGTGGCTTTGGCTGTTGCAAAAGAATGGTCACTATTCCAACTTGATGTGAAGTTTGCTTTCCTAAATGGACCCTTGGAGGAAGAAGTCTATGTTCTCCAGCCACCTGGTTTTGAGATTCATGGTAAGGAACAAATGGTGTATAGGTTGAGGAAGGCACTGTATGGCCTGAAGCAGGCTCCTCGGGCCTGGAATAAGAGGATTGACTCTTTTCTTGTGCAGCATCAGTTTAACAAACATGTAGTGGAGCATGGTGTGTATGTGAGACACCTAAATGGAGGTAGGAATATCCTACTCATTGTCCTATATGTAGATGACTTGATAGTCACTGGAAGCAATCTTCAAGAGATTGAAATGTTCAAATCAGTACTCAAAACTCAGTTTTAAATGACTGACTTGGGAAAACTGGCCTACTTCCTAGGAATGGAGTTTATAAGCACTCCAAAGGGACTTGTGATGCACCAGAAGAAGTATGCTTGTGTGGTTCTAAGCAGGTTCAATATGAAGTGTTGCAATCCTGCTATCACACCAACTGAGGAAAACTTGAGGCTAGAAAGACAAACAGATGAAGAAGCAATGGACAGTACACTATATAAACAAATGGTAGGGTCACTTCGATACCTTTGCAATAGCAGACCTGATATCTGTTATGCATGAGGCGTGATCGGTAAGTACATGGATGCTCCTAAGAGGTCTCATCTCCTTGCTGCCAAAAGGGTTTTGAGATACCTCAAAGCACAATTAATTTTGGTATCCTATTTCCAGCTAAGGTAGAACAGAATATGAATGAATTGATTGGTTTTTCTGACTCGAGTTGGTGTCGAGATAAGTCAGATAAAAGGAGCACCACAGGGTATGTGTTTAAGTTTTTTGGTGCACCAATCTCTCGGTGCTCCAAGAAACAACCCGTGGTAGCATTGTCATCTTGTGAGGCTAAATATATAGCTGGATCTTTTGTTGCTTGTCAAACTCTCTGGTTAGATTCCTTGCTGAAGGAGCTGATGACTGATATTCAAAGACCTGTGCAGCTGTTTGTTGATAATAAATAAGCTATTAATTTAGCTAAAAATCTTGTTTCTCATGGCCGAAGCAAGCACATTGAAACTAGGTTCCATTTCCTTCGTGAGCAAGTAAACAAATGGAAATTGGAACTAGTCTACTGTCCAACAGAGTTGCAAACTGCTGATATGCTAACCAAAGCATTGAAGATTGAAAGATTTGTGAAGTTGAGGCAAGATATATGAGTAGTCCCTTTGAGTATTCGAATTAAAGGGGCATGTTGTGAATAATTCAAATCCTATTATTAGTTTCTGTTAGTAGTTAATAAGGGTAGTTAGTTAGTTAAGTGTAACTGCCTTATAGCTGTGACACTCTATAAATAGAAGTGTACACTCATGTATTCATTTTTCAGTTTTCACCATCAATACAATATACAGAGTTTACAATTCATATTGTGAAGAGTTGTGTAGAGTTCTTGTGCCAATTCCAACAAACGGAAGGAAGGTGTGGAGCATAATGAAAACCTTCCAAAACAGGTGTAAAAGCATTAAACCTAATATTTTTCACTTTTCACTAATTAAATCTAATAATTATTTTCCCTCATCTTTTATTAATTAATTTTCAAAATTTATTAATTAATTAGAAAAGATTATGGCTCCTCTTGCTCATGCTAGATGTGTCTTGGTTACACTAAGCCCAAAATCATCAAAACACACAAACATACAAAACAAACAAAAAGAAATAATTTCAATGAATTAAATGAATGAATGAATTTAATTAATTAAATAGATTAGATAAATTAATCTGCGAAATTTGGATTGTTACAAGATCGAATCCGCTTATACACCTATTAACTGAAATGGATTACCTTAAAAATATAGATTTAATTATGTTAGAATCCACCGTCCAAAGGTTCATGAACGGTCATTAATAGCGTAGGAAATAGTTATTATAATTAATTAGATTCATGTATTCTCTAGTTCATGAACTTAGGAAATGTCGATACACTTAGGGAATAAATGTCTCATTTATTTGTCTTGTAATTATTAGTTGTTTTTAATTCTTCTAGTGTATAAATAGAATACCTATATGTTGTGTTTTTTTTTTTTTTTTTTTAACATAAGCAATTCAGAAAATACTTGTTCATTCTATCGATTTTTGGTGAAGGTGCGTATCTTGATTTGATTGTTCTTTCAACCATTCAATAAATATTAAAGATTTAAAAATAATGGATTTAATTTATTAGTTTGTTTTAACTAGAATGAATTTACATTTAACATAATTATAACAAAAAATGCATTTTGTTAAGTCTCTGTTTTTCCAAGGTTTGTTAAACCAAGGTTTTGATGAAAGAAAACAAAACAAATATAATGAAATAAAACTGATAAATGTGGTTGATAAGCTACTTTAAGTGTGCATAAGATTCGACTAATCAACTAATCTCAATATAAGTAATGATTTACTTATATACGTCTGAGTTATTCTAAATCAAGTCAGGACAAAATATAAGACACTCGTCTTAGAAGACTTGGCACTGAAGGAATCAAGTAAAGCCAAGTCAACGGAAGAAGTCATATGTCTACTCTTAATCATACGTCTGAAGGATCAAGCATCTACATTGAAGATCTCAAAACAAAATGTCAACACGTCCAAACAGAATACGTCTGAAGATAGTTATTCTGTTGAAATGTCTGACGAATAAAAATAGCCAAAGCATGAACTATTAGCATCTGAAGACATGATGTGGGTCAAAGCTCAAAGACGCGTCTCAGCACATATTAAAGAAAAATATTACTTGAACGTAATATAATCAAGTCTACTAGACAAATGTCTGAGTTAAGTAAACAAGGAAGTCAAGTACAGCTCATTCATTATATCATCTTATGAAAAGAAGCGTACAAGACAAGCTACGAAGTCAAGTACATATTTGTATAAGACGTATCCAAGCATTTCAAAATGCTCTGAAGGACTTCTAAGTGGCGACATATCCAAAGTTGAACGACTGTTTTATTTGAAGAAAGCACGTTATGTGAAAGTCAAAGTCTGATAAAGCAAACTGTCATCCTCGAAGAACAAAATGTTTCTATATGGATATTGCAAAAAGACTTTCCTCTTTACTATCTATAGCTTACACCAAAATGGCAAATGTCTACTGCCATAGTGCAAGTATCTCTTTCCTTTTGATAAAGTAAAACCAACGTAACTCTTCATTAGAGAAGTTATTAGAACAGATCTATTCTGTACGAGAATACAGAAGCCACATCAACTCAACATCTATTTCTCAACGGTCTCATTTCTTGAGAAATATATATAAATATGACCATAAAGAGAAATAGCAAGCATCGGAAAGAGTGTGTGAATGTATATACATGTGCTCATGTAGAACAAGAAAATTACACCATGAGACAGAATGCTTGAGAACCATGACTGCATATGAGAAATAAAGATAATGAGAATATGAAGCAAAAGAAAGAGCAAGAGAAAATAGCAAAAAGCTAAGAGTGAATATTCAAGTTGAAGATTGCTATTATCTCCATGAATGAAAGAAAGATGACTCTGTTCCACTGTGAGTATAAGCACTAAATGCAAAATTACTTCATTATAGCTTAAGAAGATTACTCATCTCATCTCAGAGAAGGATATCTACAAAATGAGCTCAGTCCACTTACATTCATGAGAATGTTTTTTTGAGAAAGATCTTTATTAGTTCTTATGTACATCATTATATATCCACTTCTGAGGAGGATATAGGAAAAGAATACTTCTTTCTAAGCTTCATTTTTTGAACTTATGATGTACAATGACAGTACATGATGTATTTGAAATACTCATCATTATCATCTTTATATAAAGAAGTTTCTTTTGTTTAATTTGTCATACCTTACTTTGAATTTCTGTTTACTTCTTGTGCTTTATACTTTACTTCTATACCCTTCCTTTTTGTTGATAACAATAGGGGGAGAAAGATATATGATTAAAATTGAATATATGCTCTATGCTCTTATGACTTGTCTATACCATGCTCTTATCTTGAAATATCTTCTTAAAGCTTATTCTCTGCATAACTGTTTTACCTGTCTTTATACAAAGTTCATTTAATCATATGTATTGTTTGTCATCATCAAAAAATGGAAGATTGTTAAGTCTCTGTTTTTCCATGGTTTGTTAAACCAAGGTTTTGATGAAAGAAAACATGACAAGTATAATTAAATAAACTTGATGAATGTGGCTGATGATCTACTTTAAGTATGTAGAAGATTGGACTAATCAAATAATCTCAATATAAGTAATGATTTACTTATATACGTCTGAGTTAGTCTAAATCAAGTCAGGACAAATTATAAGACACTCGCCTTATAAGACTCGGCACTTAAGGAATCAAGTAAAGCCAAGTCAACGGAAGAAGTCATACGTCTGATCTCAATCATACATTTGAAGGATCAAGCATCCAAATTGAAGACCTCAAAACAAAATGTCAACATGTCCAAACAAAATACGTCTGAAGATAGTTATTCTGTGGAAACATCTGACGAATGCAAATCGTCAAAGCATGAACTATTAGCGTCTAAACACATGATGGGTTAAAGCTCAAAGACGCGTCTTAGCACATATTAAAGAAAAATATTATTTGAAAGTAATATAATCAAGTGTACTAGATAAGCGTCTGAGTTGTGTAAACAAGGAAGTCAAGTACAGCTCATTCATCATATCATCTTATCCAAAGAAGTGTACAAGACAAGCTACCAAGTCAAGTACATATTTATATAAGACGTATCCAAGCATTTCAAAATGCTCTGAAGGACTTCTAAGTGGCGATGTGTCCAAAGTTGAACGACTATTTTATTTGAAGAAAGCACGCTATGTGAAAGTCAAAGTCTGATAAAGCAAACTATCATCCTCGAAGAACAGAATGTTTCTATATGGATATTGTAAAAAGACTTTCCTCTATACTATCTACAGCTTACACCAAAATGGAAAATGTCTACTGCCATAGTGTAAGTATCTCTTTCCTTCTGATAAAGTAAAACCAATGTAACTCTTCATTAGAGAAGTTATCAGAACAGATCTATTCTATACGAGAATACAGAAGCCACATCAACTCAACGAATATTTCTCAAAGGTCTCATTTCTTGAGAAATATATATAAAGATGACTATAAAGAGAAATAGCAAGTAGCTGAAAGAGTGTGTGAAGGTATATACATGTGCTCATGTAGAACAAGAAAATTACACCATGAGACAGCATGCTTGAGAAGCATTACTGGATATGAGAAATAGAGATAATGAGAATTTGAAGCAAAAGAAATAGCAAGAGAAAATGGCAAAAAGAGCAAAATTGCTAAGAGTGAATATTCAAGTTGAAGATTGTTATTATCTCCATGAATGAAAGAAAGAGGACTTTGTTCCTTTCATCATCAGAGACTATGAGTATAAGCACTAAATGCAAAAATACTTCATTATAACTGAAGAAGATTACTCGTCTCATCTCAGAGAAGGATATCTACTCAATGAACTCAGTACATATACATTCATGAGAATGATTTTTGAGAAAGATCCTTATCAGTTCTTATGTATATCATTATACATCCACTTCTATAAAGTCATAGGAAGAACACTATCTCAGTATCTAATTGTAAACACACTCTGTGTGTGATTGAGATATTATTTTCAATGTAACCTTCAAGCAAAATTTATTAGAGCCTGAAGAGGCTAATAAAAAAGAATACTGTAAACAGTCTAGAGAGGCTGGTTAAGAAGAATACTCGTCTGAAGCCTGGAGAGGCTATGTGAAAAGAATACTTAATGGCCTGAAGAGGTTGGTGAAGAATAATACTTGATGAGCCTGGAGAGGCTATGTAACACCCCATTTTCTTTTAAAAGTTTTCTAAAATTAATTAAACAGTATTTGTGTGTTTGTATTTTATTGGAAGGTCTAGAGAGTTAAATAAAATAAACTAAGACCATAGTCAAGCTTTACGATATCGTAGGAAGCTATGGTTAAATTTTGGGTCGAAAACTCAGACGGAGCCCGGTCTGCGTTTTTCATTGACAGTAGTGTTTTACTACTATAAAGACCTAATTTAGACCCGTGAACGAGACAGTTAGTCTTAGAATCACGTTTCCTACATTTTTGATAAAATGGGTCTTGACCTTCAAAAATGAAAATAATATAAACTATTCGGGCGAAAACTCGAACCGAGAGCCAAACGGAGCCGAATAGGGATTTATCGAGACCCGCTAACGGATAAACTTGATGTCACATCAGGTCACATCACATTGGGATGCGTGCCAGTGTCATGATGACGTTAGAAAATATCTGAACTAGTTCACACTGCGAAAAGACCAAAATGCCCTTGGTCTTTTTCCTAAAGGACATTTGTGTCCCTAAAATATCTAAAAAATTAGACAACATGGCCCTCACCCCACCTATTTCACTCGGCAGCCTCTTCTCTCTCTCTCCCCCTCCATCTTCTTCTCTTCCTTTCTTTTCTTCTTTTTCTTCTCCATTTTCTCCATTTTTCTCCATCACTTTTCCTCCATTTTTCTCAAGCTTCCACAAGGATTTTCAAGAAACTTTGTGAAGCAAAGTTGATCACCTCATCCTCATCTATCATATTATAGGTATAAACTTCACTCTTGAGCTCTCAATCTTCATTTTTCTCCATTGAAAGTTCATGATTTCAAGATTGTTCTTCAAACTTAAAAAATCTATAGAAATTTGTAGAAAAATCCTTTTAATGCCAAACCAATTTCTATGATCTAGTTTCATCCACTAATTTCATAATCCAAGAGCATGAAATCAAATAATCTTCCTAGCCTAATTAACCTAGAGGAACCGAACCTATGTTTATTTGGGGGAAATGAGTTTTGTTTCAATTTTTGTGAAACGATTCTTGATTTCACCCATTTCATTCCCTAATCATGTAATCCAAGTGATTAGGAAGCCAAATCAAACTCTCACCTATTTTTAGAGGTGATGGCCGAAACCCTATGTTTTTGGTTGAAGGGGTTTTGGTTCAAATCTTTGACAATTGATCATGGATTATGTCTTAGGTATGCTTAAGGATAATTGATCCAAGAGTTAGTAGAATTTCCACACTCTTAACCTATTTAATTAAATAGGGGAAGTACCCTAACCATATGGATTAGGAAAGTTTTTAATTTAACTGTATTGATTTCTGATTGTGTTTTGTTGTAAAGGATTCGACGATGTTCGAGCGTTCGACAGCACGCACGAGTGACAGTTGCTGAGTCGCAGTCGGAGCTGCACCAGGAACATTACTAAGGTGGGGAGAAAGAACTTTATCGTCGGGAAGGGTATATATATATATATATATATATATATATATATATATATATATATATATATATATATATATATGTGTGTGTGTGTAGGGGAACCCTTAAACCCTACTAGAGGTTGAATCCTGGATAAAGTGCCTAAAGCCTAGGTGTAGGTACTTTTGCGCTACCACTAAGTTGATAATATGGATGATGTGATTGATTGAGGTTGATGTGTTGAACTGTTTACTTGATTATCTGTTGGTTTATTTTGTTGAACTGCCTTTGTGATGAACTGTTGTCTGGCATTGTGATGATATCTGTACTGGAATAAATTTCTGTTGCGATATTTTATTGTGATTGGCTGGTTGAGTGTTGATGAGAGTACGGTGAGTGTTGATGTTGTTCGGGTTGATATCGTAATGGTTCCGACCATGGAACTGTGGCTCGAAGACGCAAAGCGTCGTGATGCTGATGTTGATGTTGATGATGATGTTGATGTTGATGTTGATGTGGATGCGGTGCATCGTGGTCGTGGCCGAGTGCTTAGGTGTGAGGTCCCGGTATCAACCTGCGATGGATGTTTGTTGCATATTGTAACACCCCGATTTTCGAGTTTTCCTAATTATTCAGTAATTATGAACTTATATTTTATTCGAGCCTTAGAAATGGCAATAAAATATTCTGACCAGATAGGAATGTCCTACACAACCATAGGAAGCCATGGTTAAGTTTCGGACGAAAGCTCAAACGAAGCTCGGTCTGCGTTTTTCACGGATAGTAATCTTTTTCTACTATCAAGACCTAATTTCGACTCATGAACGAAACAGTTAGGTTTTATATTTTATTTCCAACAATATTGGTTATTTTGAAAATATTCAAAATAAATAAGTCGTCATACGACTTTCTTGGGCGAAAACCTAAATCGGGTGAAGAACGGAGCTGAATACGAGATTTTAGTGACCCGCTACGGATAAGGTTGAAGTCACATGGTGTGCTATGACTCATCAGTGACTCATCAGTGTAATGATTACGTTTAGAAAATATCTGGATGTAAAATGACTAAAATGCCCTTGACCCTTTTCATAATTACCATTTGCCCTTGAATGAAAAGACCGTTTTGCCCTTGAGAATTTATGGAATAACCATTCTGACTCTGTGACTCACCATGTCATCATTACCTTTCTAGAAATATCTAGATATTTATAGGGGAAATGACATTTACGTCCCTAGTCTTTGAAGGAATTACCAAATTACCCTTTTGATTATTTACAAGTTTGCCATGATATCAATATATATATATATATATTTCTCTCTTCTCTCTCTTGGCCATTTCGGCCACACTCTCTCTCTCTCTTCTTTCTCTCACTTGTTCATCCAAATTCATAGAGTGCTTGAAGTTCTTCATGTGTTCTTCAATAAGTTCTTCACAAAAACCTATTTTGATATTCAAAAGTTGAAGTTTTTAGGTGAAAACTTGTTTCTTCTTCACTAATCTTTGATCCTAGGAGGTATGATCCTCATCCTAACTCTCTCAATATCTCTATTTCATCTCTTGAATCATTTGATTCATGAAGATCCAAGTTTAGATCTAGAACTTTGAAAATCCATAGAAAATTGTAGAAAAATCCTACATGAAACCAATTTCTATGAACCCATCATGATGTGTACTTTGAGTGTCTAGAAGCATGAACCCAAAATAAATTTTCTCCCTATTCTTCCATGGGAGGGCCGAATCCTATTAATGGTGCAAGGATGGGTTTTGTTGCAATTTTTAGCTCTATAACACTTGTTCTAGCTTACTTGATGTCTTTGAACCCTAAACCCAAGAGCAAAACATCAACCAAAGCTCCTAACCTATTTCTCCTCTTTATGGCCGAAACATATAGGGTGTAGAACCATGAGTTTTGTCTCAAATTTTTGGGTCATAGGACTTGATTTAGTGTTAATCATGCTTAAGGACCAACCATCCAAAAGTTTAGAACCAAATGAGATCCCTAGCCTTTTTATCCTTTCATGACCGAACCCTATACCTTCTTGGGGAAGAAAACTTATGTTTTGATGTTATAGATTGATGTTGCTTTGTTGTTTGAATTGAATTGTGTTTGATGTTTTAGGCGACGCGAACGGAACCGGAGCCAGAGCCGAGAACCGATCGAGTTTGCATTGAACTTCCTTTGTGAGGTAAAGGGAGGTATTTCATTTTGATTTTGGTAGCCTCATGGTATATGATTGATTAGTGTGTTATGATTGAATTAAGACTTGATGTATATGTATACTTATGTCCTGGATTGATTGGATGTTAAGTGTTGTGCATAGTTGGTTATTTGATATAACTGTGGCATGGATGCCTTGGATGATATCTTATTGTGATATTGAACTGTTGATATATATATATATATATATATATATATATATATATATATATATATATTTATATCCCGGATGAGCATAGGACTGGCTATGTCTCGATAATTGTTAAAAGACTCGAAATCGAAAACAAAATTTTGAAAAACGCGTTTTGAAATTAAAAGTATGTTCTTTGGAAAAGTATGTTCTTTTGAAATGTATGTTGTTTTGAAAAGTATGTTCTTTTAAAAAGTGGTTTTGTGAAAAATCGTGCAAAATGTGTTTTATTCTGTAAAGTGTTTAAAAAGGGCATAAAACCTTAGAAAACGGTTTTGTTTTCAAGAAAGGTGTTTTTCCCGGAAAATGTGGAAATGTTTTATCTCAAGAAAACAAAAGTGTATTTTTTTTCCAAAGTTGTTTTGAGAAAGTTTGACCGAAAAGAAAAATGACGAACCTTTGAGACGAACCCAAACCTAGTGGCCGAGACGTCGGGGCTAGTGTTTTGTGGATTGAGCACTCAGACTTCGTGTCCTGTGTTTTTTATTTGAGTGGGCTTAATGCCTTTTTGAAACGAGTCATGGACTTTATGTCTCGACATTTGAATGATTTGAGTGGGCTTAATGCCTTTTGAAACGAGTCGTGGACTTTATGTCTCGACATTTGAAAGAATGAATGCAAAGAAAACAGAAAACTTTCTTTGTACATGCATGAACCGGCAGACGTGCCATTTGAAACCGAGCTACAACTCTAGTAGTTGAGAATTTAATCAGTCAAGACCACTAGGTCTATAGGGGCATTCTGTGTTCGAGATCCCACAAGTGGCCGGTGGCATAGCAACCCCGTGCCGTGGTAAATCGGCTGCCAAACACGAATGAACTCGATCTGAGACTGGCGTATTCAGGATATGGTTATGACGTGGTACCCTGGAACAATTGTTGTTCGGACCTAAATAGAGAGGCCGACTCATGAGAACAATTGTGTTACGGGTGTTACTACGGCCTATCGCTCGATGTTGGGAAGTTAGAATCTCCGGAGTACATGAATTAGAAAGATGATATTGAAGTCTCATGCATTAATATAACTCATGATTGTGTTTGAGATATTATATTGTGTTGTATAAATAACTGTTCATATAACTGTATTTATGTTGTTTGTCGCCTGTGCGGCTATCATGATAAACTTATTATATGAGTATCTCACCTTTGCCTGTACATGTTGGACACCTTGTTGTGTTTTTGGAACACATGTACAGATGCTGTTCACAGGTCCCCGCGGAGACGTGAGGACTCGGATGACGGAACGTTCTGATGAAGTTGACGTTGGGTTGTACCCCAATGGCTACTTTTAGCCGACCAGCTTAGGAATCTTTTATTTTGAGCAGTCTTATATTACTGCACGCTTTTGAACTTATGTTTTCAAGTTTGTAATATGTTATATATTAGGTGAATACTGATGTGCTGTAAGAAGTTTATTTCTTCACCTTGAGTTTGTATTGCCTATGCATGTAAAAAATTTTTAGAACCGCGTTTTCGAACGTAGCTACTTAATTAAAGTATTTTCCGAAAGCAACCAGCTTTTTATTTTCTTGATTTATTTTTCGCATTAGAGTCCGAGTATGTAGCACCCGCGAGGGGGGTGTTACACATATCATAACATTTCATACCACAACATATTTGTCCCAAATGGGGATGTCCAATTGGGGACGTGATGTTTTTAATCCCGAGGTGGGATGTCCAATGAGGGACGTGATGTGATGTTATCCCGACGGGGATGTTCAACTGAGGACGTGATGTATCGTTTGACATGCATATAGGGAAGTCAACATATGCATAGGGACTAGTATCCCTCTTATAGGTTATCTGAGAGAATGACTTTTGAGATGGTTGTGGGGTATGACTTAAGAGATGGGTGATGTTGTATTGTATAGTTTATATGTGTTGTGTGACGCATGTATATATACACTGTACTAATGCCCCTCTCCCATATTGATGATATATGTTTCTTATCTCCCGTTATTTTCTATATGTGTTATTTTATTTTATGGGAAGACCCCATGGAGGAACCACTTGCTGAAGAACTGGATGGCATTCCGTACGAGCCAGATGCCAGTAGACGAGCCCAAGATCCTAACCTCGAGGGGTTGGGAAGTGATCATGGTTGGCCAGAGAATTGTCTCTCGGCCTATTTCCCTATTTTTATTTTGGTCTGTATTAATATAGCATAAAAGAGAACTTGTTTGTATATCCATCATGGTTGGCCTTTTTATCAAATTGCCAAGGCCTCCCAAGCAACATATGACTTGCCTCCATGGGTACCACATCACATAGAACATTATCATGATACTTTCCAATGGAGAAGAAAACTTCAACTTGCTTGTTCACGGTCATCTCACCAACTTCACTAAGCATTGGAGTTTATATGGCCGTGGATGTGGTTTAGTCACAAGATTCAATTTAGAAACCATTCTAGCACTAGCAACATTAGCACAACTCCCACCATCAATAATTAAAGAACATACCTTCCCTTGTATCATGCACCTTGTATGGAAGATATTTTCTCTTTGGCTTTCATCATGCTCTTTGACTTGGCTTCCCAAAAGTCTCCTCACCATGAGCAAATCTCCTTTCGGTACTATTTCTCCCTCACTTTCTTCTTCACTAGAGGCCTCGGATTGTGTTACAACTTCATCATTCCTCAATATCATCACCTTTTTATGTTCGTAATCCAAATTGTTTGGCTCAAATCGCAACATTGTAAGGAAAAATGGACAGAAAATAACAAAAAAAATATGTAAGGACCTCTCCACTCACCAAGAGTGTACACTCTTGATTTGTCACTCTAGGAAGGATGGCTCTAGATACCACATGATATGATCCTAAGGAAGGAACATATAAAAATTCGGATCTATCCTTGAGTGACAATCAAAATTCAAAGAAGAAGAATACAAAAAAATGGCCAAGATAAGAAATGGAAGGTAGGCGCCACAATTCCAAGGGGAATTGATAAGCCAAGGTGAGGATCGCCACAAGAATCTTGGACTCTTGATAAGATCAAAGGGTTGGCTCAATGAAGAACCGAAGAGAAATAATTTTCACAAATGGAATTACTCCAAATTCAAATAGCAATATTCAACAAGACTGATCAAGAACAAAGGAAAAGCTTGCACATGAATACAAACAAGAATGAAGGGAAACTTTGTCATGAACACAATTTGCCCAAATAAGATTTTTTTTTTCCCTATTCTTTCTCTGTTTTTTTTTTTTGCGCTGGAGTTTTTTTTTTTTTTTTACACTTCCATGAAGAGAAAAACACTTGCAAACTTGTTTTGGGGCAGAAACATAAAAGGAACGAAAATTCCCTTCAAAACAGAATCAAAGTAATATTTGGATAGAAAAGAAGAAAGGTTGAAGATGATGAACAAGAAGAAAAGTGAAAATAATTCAACCAAACCTGAGCTTTGATGCCACTTGATGACAACCAAATTAGTGGGTTGCCTTGTTGAAGATCTTAGGTTGAATTATCAAGCACACTTGGTGAGACTACCAATGAAAATTAAGAAAAAAAAACATGTGATCAATTCAAGAAAGAAGGAAACAAGAAAATGGATGGAGATGAGAAAGGGGGAGAGGAGCCACAAATCCAAGGGGATTTGATAAGCCTAGTGAAGATCGCCACAAAAGTTTTGGCTCTTGATAAGATCGAGGGGGTGGCTCAATCAAGAACCTTAGAGAGACAAAACCCTCACAATTGGATTCAATCCAAAATCAACTTCTTAGTTCCCTTTTCCATTCATCATACTCGAATTATATAGGAGATGGGGCTGCATAGAATATGCATACAAAGGGTCATCACTAGATGACAAAACCCCATTCATGAACATCCCACTAAGTGGTGTAATAAAAGCTTTTACTCATCCACTAAGTGGCTAATAACTATCCTACTTGAGTGACTAATAAAAAGTGGTTCCATAACTTCTAAAGGAGTTACCTAGGCATGCAAGCCAAAGGTTGCCCTCCTAGAAGCTTCCCATTTTTGTGCATCCTCATGAAGTGGGCTTGGTTATCATACAAACTTAGGGTAGCCCACACTTCATGGACACCAAAGTGAAGTTCCCCCAAAATTGGATCCACACAAAGTCTTTTACACTTTATTCAACTAGAAATAAAACTAGTAAATGGGCTTTGAAGAAGCTCATGCCCATCAACATCATATGTCTTCAAGATGGATAAGACAAGTAACCAATTTGGGCTCCACTCCATCAAGACGTAAACTTGGGCTTGTTTCCATCAAGGGTGTCACCACTTGGTTTAAGACTTCTTGGGCTTCATGTTTGTCATCATCTTGCTGTCCTTTTTATCTACTTTGTGATATTTGTGATATTGGAAAAAATAAATTCCAGTTACTTTAGACATTTATTTTTCTTTTTGATTGTCTCTCTCCTTGTATTCTAACGCGTTCCCAAGTGCGTAAATTACATTTTGACAGGGAAGTTGAAAAAACCTTTCACAAGTTGTGGAGGCAAGCAAGAGAGGAGAACACCATGGGGGAAAGAATGACTTTGCTGGACTACTTTCCCCCCTTTACTGAGATGACAGGCAACATCACCATCCCCTGCGGTGGATGCCAATAACTTTGAGATCAAGCCTGTCTTGGTCTCTATGGTCCAAAACTTTGGACTATTTGGGGGGTTACCTACTAAAGACCTCAACTGCCATCTGAAGAAGTTTCTGAGGATCACCGATTTAATCAAGTACAATGGAGCTTCAACAGATGCGATCAGACTCAGACTGTTCCCACTCTCTTTCTTCGACAAGGCGAATCAGTGGCATTCCTTTTTGCCATCTGGTTCTATCACTCTGGGATCAGCTAACACACCAATTTTTGGCCAGTTACTTTCCACCTTCTAAATCTGCTAAATTTAGAGCTGATATTTCAAATTTTAAGCAATATGACCAGGAATCTCTATATGAGGCATGTGAGCTAAGACAATCCCTCCTCGAAGGTCTCGTTTAGTAACCCGAACCAATATCTTTAACGTTATAGCGTAGCATGATTATTTGAGGAATAATTAAAAACAACCAACACACTAATACCACAACTATACGTACATATAAATATAGATATAAAAGTACCGGCTCCATCAGTAGAGCCTACAACAACTGTCATCAACTGACATCTGAGTACGCAGCCAACGACATATACAAACATAAACATGGTAACAACAGATACAAAACAAAAGTACATAAGACTCCCTCTCCTCACCTTTCAAGGTACATATGCTCACAAAAGGAAAAGAAGAGACTCACTGGCCATACCTACTAAGACCACTACCCGACACTGACTCTAACGGGGATAGCAGGAACTCCCCACAGATGCTCATTGCCTCCAACGATAAGTCTGCAGCGCCTCATACTCCGTCTCGCTCTATGACATCACGATCTTGCGTCAGTGATACTCCTTCATCCTTCGTTGCTCTCGACGACGTCGGCCTCGAGCCACGAAACCTCTACGTGAAGACGTGGGGATATCCAGCCAGCATCTGAATCGTGATGGTTGTCCCACGACCTGTTCCATAGTCTTTCCAAGGGTAGCCTCTGTGCAATCCAGAAGTCTTATACTAGGTAGCTCCTAGACAATCCCCATGCTCTGAAGTATACGGTAGTCGGTCCCGTATATATGAACCGTCCCTAACAATAATCAATCTCCCAGAAGCGGTCGTCCTCCTCGTACAGTAGCTCAAAATCCCCTAGCACTGGGATCCGTGGATTTTCCACCAGCATCAAGTTCAGTAGGTATGCTATCGATCTCCTAAGGCAAGTCCTCAACAGGATCTTCTCGTATCATCGAGAAAGTAACGGAACACGACATAGAGAAATAGGGAGATAAGAAACAACAATACATCATAGATAGGGAAACAACTGTAAAATAAAATATATGGATAGCAACACACAAATAGTACAGAGCGTCAAGCATTCATCTCCCAAGTCATTCTCTCGTAGCTACTGTCTCTCTCACTCATGCATCTAACAACCATATGGACGCGTCCACTACATGACATCCCTGATACATCAAGATGTCCCATACATCACTGTGCCACCCTCCGTAATGCAGGGTTCGTCCAACAGCCTTCTCGGCTCAACTCAACAACTCACGGCTACAACATATCCCCCCTCGCAAGTCAGGTCAGGATATTCTCCCATCAACAACTCAACTCGCGGTCACGACCATCTCCCCGCAGGTAAGATTGATCGCCCGTCCGCCAACGCAGTGATGAATAACAACAATGCAACATGAACCTCACCGAATCATCTCGGGAAGAACTACTTAGTGTCTCAACCACAACTTGCACACAACTACAACCAACATCCCTGACATATTCGGGTACCAACTTTATGCCTCAGCATAATTATATCGACAGGACCTGTAGGTTGAGCACTACAACATATATATCCTCAACTTCCTCAGCACATGCTCATCTCCCAATTTAGCATGATTACTAATTATCTCTACTCATGCAACAGTAATCACAAGAATTATATAATAAGCAATAATAATCAGGTTACATACTCATGTTCATGATATCAACTTATAGGCATACATTCAAGTAATCCTAAAGCATGTTACTAAGCACAACATTCATATCAACATATATATCATGTTAAGCATATCAACACGCCAAGCATGCAACCCTGAATCATCATAAATCAACCTATCGGCGATAAACCTATAATGCCTAAAACTACATTGGTACCACTAACTAGTAGTCACCAATGTGACTTAGGTGTTGTCGATTACTCGACCACTAGTAGGGTTTAGGTCTCCCTATGCATATCAATATTTATTATTTTATTCTTGCCTCCCCGACGAATTGTGGTTCTTTCTCCCACCTGATAGTGAATGCATCAACAATCATGAACACAACGAACACTTCGAGCTCTCCAATAGCTTCTCACAACAGGTGGCCTAGCTCCTCCAACGGGTCCCGAATGCAACTCCGAAACTTGCTCTAATCACAGAAACAACACGCAGACTATAGCATTAACCCTAGTACGAAGCTAAAACCGTGAATAGAAGCTAGAAACAATAGAAGAAAATTGTATAACTATAATGTAGGTAGGTACGGAACCTCGCCTTACCCTTGATGAGTCAAAGAAGTAAACCGGTACAATCGAAGTAAACAAAGAGCTAATCACGAAAACACCAACGGAACTGAAATCAGATGAACGAACGGATCACAACTTGATAAAGAACCTGGAACCTCCTCTGAACTCTCACTCCCGAACTCTTTGTAATTGGTGAAGTTTGTAAAATTTCGTCCAAGTGAAAGTGAAGAAGTATTTATAGAGAAAAGGTTCTGTCGATAACGCTTAAGCGTTCTCGAACTCCACGCTTTAGCGTTCCAATGCTTGAGCGTTGGCTCTTCCCACGCTTGAGCGTTGATGTTTCCTCACCGCCAAGGCACCGCCCCTCACATGCCAGCTGTGACGCGTAACTGACATATGTCACTTTATTTCTCATCACTGCCAGTCAACTGGTAAGAGGGGCCACGCTTGAGCATTCAAACTCTCCACGCTAGAGCGGCACAACGCTTGAGCGTTCTCCTCCTCCACGCTTGAGCGTCCTGCTCAGAGTCACGTGTTCTTCATGCTTCTCTTATCCAATTCAACCCTAACCCTCAACATACTTTCTAAGCATATATAATCATAATAACACTTGCCAATATTAAACACACATACATTCATGCAGTAAGTAAGGTAATGGAAATAAGATGTTATAGGAGCGATATCAGGATTCAATCAGAAGGTGCCCGTATCATGGTTTTACAGTCCCTATCCTTGTGCAGATGTTCTGTAATGGACTTTCTCATCAAAACATGTCCAATATAGACGCTGCTTGTGGGGGCTCAATTTTGAAAAAGACACCTGAGGAAGCTCAGGCCATAATCCAAGAGATGGCAACCAATCACTACTAGTGGCCGCTCAGAGACAAACAAGTCATAAAGAAACCAATCAGTGTATATGAGGTAGATGCCACTATGACAATGGAAGCCAAGATTGATGCTCTTACAAAGCAAATAGAGACATTGATGCAAGCACAAGCACAAATCAAGACTTAAGCCAGTGCATCAGTGTCTCCATTCCCTTGCAACCATTGTGGCATGACAGATCATGAGAGCAAGGATTGCCAGCTGGGTAATTCTTTTGCTCCACCAGTTGAAGAAGCCAAATTTGTGGGCAATGCCAACCGAAATCAAAATGACTCTTACAATCCTGGTTGGAGGGGCCGTCCAAATTTCTCTTGGGGAGGTTAGCAGAATGGTCAAGGTTCAAATCCCAACGTCTGTAGACCACCACACTTGTAGAACCAAGGTCCAAGACCAGTGAACAGGAAGCCCAATCTTCATGAACAGCTGGCAGAGTTCATGGAAAAGACTGATAGCAGATTCCAGGCCTTGCCGACACAAATATTTGCCATTGCTACATTACTATCGCAAAGGCCTCAATGAGCCCAGACTGAACCTAATCCAAGGGAGCACGTCAATGAAATTTCTCTTTAGAATGATGAAAAAGAAGACCCTGCACCCATGGAACAAGATGCTCCTGCTGAAGAAGACAAGTCTGAATAAGAGCACGGCTGTGCAACACCTCTAGCACAGCCGTTCACCATACCCAGTGAGCAGAAACAAGTAACAGTCATCAGTGAGTCAGAAAAAGTACAGAATACTCTACCATCACTTTTGGAATATGAGGATAAAAATAAGCAATTTGAAAAAAAAAAAAAAATAGAAATACATATGAGATTGCATGTTGATACCCCCATTGACAAAGCCATTGCTCAATTATCCAAGCATGCACATCTTTAAAAGGGGTATGGGGTGGTTTAGATTAATGAAGAATGCTCTACAATTATTTTAAATAAATTACCACCCAAAATAAAAGATCCAGGGAGTTTTACTGTTCCCTGTTCAATTGGTAATTTTCATTTTGAGAAAGCATTATCTGATTTAGGTGCCAATATAAATTTAATGTCTTTTTCTGTGTCAATAAGGATTAGTTTGCAGGAACCTCAGAGCACCAACATCTCATTGCAGTTAGCTGACAGATCCATCACCTGCCTCGTGGAATAATAGAAGATGTGCTAGTAAGGGTGGGGAAGTTTACATTCCTTGTAGACTTTGTAATCCTGGACATGAAGGAGGATGAGGAAGTCCCTATAATCATGGGGTGACCTTTCCTAGCTATTAGCAATGCAAACATTGAGGTCAAGGAAGGCACATTAACCTTAAGGCATGGGGATGAAGAAGCTGTTTTCTAAGTCTCCCCGAGGTCGCCCTGAGCAGTGCTCTAAACAGGTCATCAAGCTTGTAACTCCCTTTCTGGAGGCATCACATTTACGAAAAATTTATAAAATTATAAGGTCGAAAAGCGGGTTAATAAAATCATTTAGGAAAGATGGGGTAAATTTTATTTTTCGCAAGGCAGAAATATAAAAGCTTGTGATTATGTACTTGTATATATAAATAGAGTAAGTGAGACAGTTCGTAATGTAAGGTCATAAGTTCGTAAGAGATTTACATAAAAACCCGACCTGACTACTGAAAACAAATACAAGAAGATACAAACCCAACAAAAAGATTTGGAGACACAACTCCTAAAATAAAGGACTTGGAGATGCAACTCTATTAAAGATAAGACAAGACACAGATGCACTAAGCTGGCCAAAAGACATTAAAGAGAAGAGTCATTCACCGACACAACCCCTAGATCCTCATTCTAGTCCCCCCTCAAATGAGAATCATATAGGGATAGCTTGGTAAACTACTCTATCCTGTCGCCTTCCCGTAAACCACAAGGGGAAATGCTCGGGATGATCCGGAGTATTAGACTACCCAATAGCTCACGAACCATCGGCATACACTCTCGACTCTAAGAGAAGAAAAACAGACAAAAGCATACATGTCATAACCTTGGACCATCTGGAAAGTGAGGACGACACCTCCAAGACACTCGAAATAGCGAGGATATATGCCAGAAGCATCAAGTAAAGTCTCGACCCAACAATCTTCTCAAACAACAAGGATACATATCAAGAGAATATAAAGTAACGGGTGAGATTCCTAATCACCAACACAATCATACAGCAAATGAAGATGGTGCGGCACACAAATAATCACAACATTAAGCATATCATCATGAATCACCAATACAATAGCAATAAAGTAAAGCCAATTAACAGAATCATCAAATCCATGTCATGTTATGCGATGTTCATGATGCATTCACTATGCAAATAGGTATGACTCAGACCCCTACTGCATGGAGCTAACAATCGTCGGAGAGAGTGAATGAGAGTACATGTTCCATGTGCGCCAGCCAAGGGCTAATGCTACAACATTCATAACGTGCGCGTAACTGGATTTTACGGAAACACTCTACACCAATCATGAATAGTGCGACATCTAGTTGAGGATATCGGTGTATTGCTTGGAGTCGTCGTGCCACAGAAGAGCTACCAACGAGCCACATGTAAGCCATTCCAACCCTGATACCTCCAAGCCATTTAAAACGTCACCGTAAGATTTGCACCCGCATCAAGGTGTAAGCTCAACTCCTAGGCTCAAGGCCTTTCTGACTTATGAGATACAATGACAATGCTTACACGAAGCAGATACGATAAATGTCTATCCACCAAGTAAACCTCGTCATTCCATAGGAATCTTGTCGTTACAAGGCTTACATAGATATCAAGTGTTAATATTTATTCACTGAATACACCTTGCGATTCGACAGGAATCTTCTCATTAAAAGTTCTTATCATGATTTAAAGTGTATTAACAACTTGTATCCATAGGATAAATCTCGTGATCCTTCCAGGATCGAACCATCACAACACTATACAGATAGACGACTGTCGCGATCGTCTCGTCCAGCGCCGTGAAAAAAAAAAGACTATATAGATCAGATTCGAGGGAGTCACCACCAATTTTATTTTGATGAGGGAAAAATAGGAAAACCCTAAAAGATGGTCTTAAACCAAAAATTAAGTTCGGGAGTCGATTACGAGTAGGGAAGGTATTAGCACCCTAACGTCCGTTAAAACGGTTGCCTCTAACTAATTGTGAAATTATAATAACTTATGTTTTACTCCTAAAAAGTGAAAGATTTATTTATTTAATTAATTTGAACTCTAAAATAAGGAAGAAGAGTTATAAAAAAAAATATTTGTTTAGCTTGACAAGGATGAACCCTGCTCCTACGTATCCTTTGGTGCGATAGGGAACTCAAAGCTACGTAGTTCTTATAGAAAATGCTCGTGATTTGGTTTATTTTATTTATTTTTATATTTTATTTTTAGCAAGAGATTTGGTTGATTTATTTATTTATTTATTTGTATTTTATTATTTTTTTTAGATAGAGATTTTATTTTCAGGACTTCTGAGTTGTCGCAACTCATGCATCCTTAAAAATGGGATTGATTTAGCTGTCACTGCTAACTCAATCCCTTTAAATAGTTTGATCTTATTATATTTTTCGAAAATGAGGTCATGTAATTTGGTTTATTTTATTTTTTAAAAAAGGGTCCAGGTTTTCTGAGTTGTCTCCACTCATGCGTCCTAGAGAATAGAATTAATTTAGCTGTCACAACTAGTTAACCCTTGAATTTATTTATATTTAATAAGATACCTATTTTATTTTTATTTAGAAATTTTAAACTAAATGACTTAGCCTACCAAGAATTAAAAGCGTAAACCATCAAATAAAATATATCCCAATTTTAAAATCTGAACCTTGAGCAAAAAACATATTTCTTTTTTAAGAATGATTCCAACAAATACTAAAACATCACCACATCTATACGCTCATCTAAGGCCCAAACAACATTAAGACCAAAACAAAATTTAATAAAATGAAATAAATAGAAAATAAAAGAAAAGGGAATCAGAACTTCAAAGAGACAGAAGCATGTTGCTTCTACTGTACCTACAGTCATGCAGACACGTGATGCGGCCACGCAAAAACGGGGAAGACGGGGGCGCGGCGGACTGGCAACGACCAGTGGTTCGTGCGTTGGCAGTGCAGCGGCGAAGCACGAACAGGGGTGGACGTTGCGGCTGTGCCGTGCTGTGGCGTCAGGGCAGCCTGAGAAGGTGATGACGGCGAGGAGATGATGCGGTTGTGGCGATGGTTTGCTGGCAGTGGTCGTGTAACAACCCTCCTTCGGGCGTCACTTTTGTAACCCCAAACAAAATAAAGTATATAAAAAGGTTTGCGGGTTCACTTTCAGAAAATAGACTTTCTTTACTTAACTCTTATTTACTCCGAAATCGTGATAAAATTTTTTTCTTCTTATAGCAGTAATTAAACAATTTCTCAAGAGAACATCAATATAACTCATATACATATACATTTATCATCAGTTAACAATATACATAGGAGACCTTGGACAGCACGTCCGTCTTCAAAAGATAAACTAATAGAAGTGAACACTGTAAGCCTACAAACTAGGTAGCGACAGTTTGGAAACCACATTTCCAAAACCCTGGTCATCAATAGCCGACAACTGACTACCCAAAAGACACTACCTCAAAAGAACACTAAGCTGGTCCGACAAAATGAGTACCTAATGTACAACGTACCAATGCGACTGGTTCTCGTCTTCAACCATCCATACCTCTTCATCGCCAACGTCAAGAAGCTCAAGCTACCGAGTTCTAGAGTGACCCAGAGGACTGTTGATAAACATCTGTACATGTATCCAAAAAACACAACAGGGTGTCCAACATGTACAGGTAAGGGTGAGAAATCAATGTATGAATTGAAAACATGACATCTACATGCCCCAAACACAAACAATGGATTCATATAAGCATGTCTCATATAATCATCAACATGATCAACACATCACAATATTAAAGGTAAAACACAAGGGCCTCGTGCCTAACAGTCATCGTTATTTTCAAAACGTATGCATGACACTTCCACATATATCATCTAATGTTTGATTCTTAATTTCCGAAAATCCCATCACCTTTCAACTAGCTGATCAGGCTCAAAATTCATTGCCCCTCAGGCAACAATGAGTAGCACCAACTTGCTAAACATAAGTACATGAATCCTATGAGATCTCACATGGGCGCGTAAATCAGAGTTACTTAAATGTAATCATGCCATACTATATTGTCCAACTCAAGGCACAATACGTTCTCCGAACACGTATGACACCATTGTCCATCAAGGCAAAATGATACACAATGACATAAGTCATTCCCAGGTTTCCGTCCCATCAAGGTCCCCTTATTTTAACAGCACGTCTGCCAAAAACATATGCATGAGAAAACTTTTGTGAAAACCTTTTCTTGTATAAAACAATTTATTTCAAAACAACATTTCCAAACGTACTTTTGCTTGAACTAGTTTACTTTATCACTTAAAAAACGGTCGATGTCTCCAAAATGCACTTTTTATTTCTAAACCTTACTTTTCTCAACTAAAACCATTCTTTTCTCCTTTTTCCCTTTATGTCAACTCATATTTTAGTAAGGTAGATCTTACTCTTCTTTATTTCCCAAGAGGCATTAGTTTCCTTTTCGTTTAAAAGAAAAACTTTGAAACTTTAATCCTTTTATTTCCTTATCCAACGTTCCAAGCTTTTTGAAGCTTTTAACATTTCACGATTTTGTATCGTAACCGATGTTAGGTCCTTTAACACAATAATCATCCCAATAGGCATAATATGCATCAATTCACCATAATCAAACGCCATACAACAAAATCAGGCATAAGCAGGTATTTTCAGGCAAACAAATATGAGCAAGTAAAATTCAATCACTCCACATCAACCAAACACAGATAAATAATTACAATCCAAATACACAAACACGGCATACAGCTGTTGGAATTTGAATTCCTCAGGTTTATCCCCTTACCTCTCGAAGCTTCCCATGTAGTGATAAGTCGTCTGATCAATCTGAAAGTCGTTCGGTTTCTCGTCCGATTTGAAACAACCCCTTCCTCGGAGGTCCCATTGGTAACCCGAACTCAAATTCTTAACGTTGCAGCGTAGCGTGGTAATATAAAAATACGGAAATATTTAAAACATTCAACACACTGATACCATAACAACTTATACATAAGTAAGAGTATTGGCTCCATCAGTAGAGCCTACAATAACTGATACCAATTATCTCAGAGTACGCAACTAATATTAACCTATACAACTGAAAGCATGGTAACAAAATAAAATACATCAGACTTCCTCTCCTGGCCCCAAAAACACATTTCACTCAAACCCATGTATTGGCCTTAACAAAACTAAGACTGTCTACCCAACCACGACTCTAACGTATACGGTAGTCGGGCCCGTATACACTACTCTTCGCTGAGAGTAGTCAGTCTCCCAAAGACGGCCGTCCTCTGCATAGAACAGCTAAAGTCTTCCAGCACTGGGATTCGAGGCTCTCCCGCCAGCGTCAGGTTCAACAGGTATGCCATCAATCTCCTCTGGAAACTCCTCAACAGGATCTTCGCTTGTGATCGAAAATAAAATACGACAGAGAGAAAAATATAGAGGATAAGAAGCATCAACTCATCATAAATGGGTAAATAGCTATAAAATAATTTATATAGATAGCAACACTCAACAACACAGCAGTGTCAATCAATCAACTCCCAAATCATTCTCTCTTAACTAATGTCTCTTACACTCATGCAACTAATGACTATATGGACGCGATCACGACGCGACATCCCCAACAGATCAAGATGTCTCGTTCATCTCTATGCCAACCCTCGTAATAAAAGGTTCGGCCAACAGCCTTCAGGCTCAACTCGTCTAATGGATACGACATATTCCCCCGCCCGCAGGCTAGGTCGAAATATTCGCCCGTCAACAACGCAACTTACGGTAATGACATATCCCCCCGCCCGTAGGCCAGGTCGGGACATTCGCCCGTCTGTTAACAACTAATGGGTACAATCATCTCCCCGAAGCCAAGATCGATTGCCCGTACGCCAACATAGTGATAAACAAAAACTATGCAACATGAACCTTACCGACTCATCTCGGATCAACACTTAGTGTCTCAACCACGACTGATAACAACCACGACCAACTTTCTCCGGCTTAACCGGGTATCAAATTTAAATCACAACGCAAACAGATCAACTGGATCTTTAGGTTGAGCACTATAACATATATACATCCTCAACTTTCTCACCACATATTCATCTCCCAACTTTTCAGAATTTATTGCTTATCTCTACTCAGTCATCAGCAGTCACAACATCATATCATAAAGCAACCAGAAACAGATTCAATGATAATATCAACTCATAGATAAATTCAAGTAATTATAAACATATAATAGGCATAACATAAATATCACATATATTATAATAAACATCCAATCACAGAACAAGCAACCTCGACATACAGCAAAATGAACCTATCAGCCAATCGACCTCTAGTAGGGTTTTGGGCGCCCTACGCGTATCAATATATATTATTTTAAATCTTGCCTCCCCGACGATATTGTGGTTCTTTCCCCCACCTTATTAGTGTTTCTGTGCGACTTCAACTGCGGCTCTGCAACTGTCACTCGTGCATGCTTTCAAATGTTCGAACACCATTAGATCCTTCACAACAAACCACAACCAGAAATCAATGCAATTAAATCAAAATTTCCCTAATCCTTATGACCAAGGTTCTGCCCCTATTTATTTAAATAGGCTAGAGGTGTTTAAATTCTACCAACTCTTGGATCAATGATCCTTAAGCATGACAAAGACATAATCTATGATCAATTGTCAAAAATTTGAACCAAAATCCTTTCAACCAACAAACTAGGGTTTCAGCCATCATCGTTAGAAATAGGTGAGAGTTTGATTTGGTTTTATAACCACTTGGATTACATGATCATAGAATGAAAGAGGTGAAATCAAGAATCATTTCACAAAAATTGAACAAAGACCCATTTCCTCCAAAAAATTTCTAGGTTCGGCCTCTCCAAATTAATTAGGGTAGGAAAATTATTTGATTTCATGCTCTTGGATTATGAAAGAAGAGAATAAAACTAGATCATAGAAATTGGTTTGACATTAAAAGGATTTTTCTACAATTTTTCATGAATTTTTGAAATTCATGCATCAACTTGAAGAAAGCTTAAAAACATGGAATTTTAATGGAGAAAGATGAAGATTGAGAGCTCAAGAATGAATTCCATACCTCCTAGATGATGAAGTTGGATGAGGTGATCAACTTTGCTTCTCAAAATTTCTTGAAAAGCTTTAAGGAAATGAGAGAAAATGGAAGAAGAAGAAGAAGAAGAAGAAGAAGAAGAAGAAGAAGAAGAAGAAGAAAAGAAGTGAAGGATGAGGGAGAGAGAGAGAGAGATGGCCGAATATGACGTGAAAAATTTTCATTAAGGGTATTATGGTCTTTTTGCATAAGGACCAAATGGTCTTTTCCTTAAAAGTCCAAGGGCATTTTAGTCATTTCGCGTCCAAATATTTTGAAAATCATGACACTTGGCACGCATCCCAAGGTGATGTGACCTGACGTGACTTCATGGTTATCCGTTCGCGGGTCCCGATAAATCCCTATTCGGCTCCGTTCGTCCCCCGATTTGAATTATGGCCGAATAGTATTATTCCGGTTTTTAAAGCGCAAGACCAATTTTAGCAAAAAAGTAGGAAACGTGATTATAAGACTAATTGTCTCGTTCATGAGTCTAAATTAGGTCTTTATAGTAGCAAAACACTACTATCAGTGAAAAATGTAGACCGGGATCCGTCTGAGTTTTCAATACAAAATTTAACCGTAACTCCCTACCATAGCGTAGAGCGTGACTATGGTCTTAGTTTATTTTATTACACTATGTAGACCCTCCAATAAAATACAAACTCATAAATACTGTTTATTAGTATTAGAAAGCTTGAAAAAATCGGGTGTTATATTACTACTCACTTAAAAAGTATTTCGTCCTCGAAATTCGACATACCTTTTTAAAATAGACTCGGATATTGCTGCTACATGTCCTTTTCGCGTTCCCAGGTAGCATCTCCGGTAACTTCATCCCATACGATCTTGACCAACAGAATGTTTTTACCTCTGAGTTCCTTAATCCTTTTATCTGCGATCTTTACAGGTAGAGCCTCATACTCAAGGTTCTCTCTCAATTGTATTGACTCTTGTTCTAAGATGTGTGATGGATCCGGGTAATATTTTCTCAACTGAAAAACATGAAAGACATCATGAAGATTGGATAGGTTGGGTGGTAAAGCGACATGATACGCTACAGGACCAATTCGGTGAAGAATTTGAAATGGTCCAATGAATCTAAGGGTAAGTTTTCTAGATTTTATTGCTCTGCCAATTCCAGTTCTTGGAGTTACTCTCAGAAAAACAAGATCTCCCTCCTGGAACTCTAAAGGTCTTCTTCTTTTATCGTTGTAACTCTTCTGTCTATCCTGTGCGATTTTCATCCTTTCACTTATCCTCTTGATTTGTTCCATCATCTGTTGTACTACCTCCAGTCCTAACACTTGACTTTCTCCTGTCTCATACCAACACAATGGTGTTCTACAGTTTCTGCCGTACAACGTTCATAAGGTGTCATACCTATACTCGGATGAAAACTGTTGTTATAGGTGAACTCGATCAATGGTAAGAACTCATCCCAACTTCCTGTGTGTTCCAAAACACAAGCTCTTGAGAGATCTTCCAATGATTGAATTGTTCGTTCAGTAGGTAAGAAGTAAATCGTTCATTCGTTCGTTCCCAAAGCCTTATGTAACTGCTTCTAGAATCTAGTTGTGAATCTAGTTGTAAATCTAGGATCTTTGTCGGAAACAATACTAGATGGCACTCTGTGCAACCTTACTATGTAGATTTGGGTTAACCTCTCCAATGTATAACTTTCACCAATAGGTAAGAAGTGAGCACACTTCTTCAACCTATCGATGTTTACCCAAATAGCATCATGCCTCTTGTTAGTCCTTGGCAACCCAACCAAAAAATCCATAGATATTCCATCCCATTTCCATTCCGGGATATCCAAAGATTGTAATAGTCCTACTGGCTTTTGGTGTTCTATCTTCGCTTTCTAGCACACCAAGCAAGCCAACATATACTCAGCTACCTCTTTCTTCATTCTGGGCCACCAAAACGTGTTCTTCAAGTCCTGGTACATCTTGGTAGCTCCTTGTTGAAAACTCAGCCTACTCTTGTGCGTTTCTTCCAAGATCATCCTTCTTAACTCTATATCCATTGGCACACAAATTCTATCACCATACCTCAAAATTCCATCTTGATTCATCCTAAACTCAGATGTTGTGTCTTCCGCTGCTTGTTCCTTTACCTTTTGAAGATACTGATCAACTTCTTGCTTCTCCTTGATTGTCTTCAAAAAGTCACTAGACACTGTGACCATTCCTAGGTGTATCTTATCTCTAGATAATCCCATACCTAGATTCAAATCTCTAAATAGCTCAATCAGTTCCAGCTCTTTCACCATCATAGCAGATATGTGTAAGGATTTCCTACTTAACACATCCGCTACTACATTTGCTTTTCCTGGATGGTATTGTAGGTCAAATTCATAATCCTTTATGAATTCTGTCCACCTCCTTTATCTCATGTTTAACTCCTTCTGGTCAAAAAGATACCTTAAGCTCTTATGGTCACTGTACACTATAAATTTAGCTCCATACAAATAGTGTTGCCATATCTTTAAAGCAAACACTATAGCTGCCAGTTCCAAATCATGAGTTGGATAAATCCTCTCATGAACTCTCAGCTGTCGCGAAGCATACGCTATGACCCTCCAGTCTTGCATCAGGACACAGCTTAATCCTTAGTATGATGCATCACAGTATACATCAAACTGTCCTAAAGAGTCTAGTAACGTCAATACTGGTGACGTAGTCAACCTCCTTTTCAGCCCCTGAAAATTCTTCTCACACCCGTCCGTCCATACAAAGGATATTCCCTTCCTTGTTAGCTGCGTCATCGGCAATGCGATCTTCGAGAATCCTTCGATGAACCTTCAGTAATATCCAACTAGTCCTAGGAAAATCCATATCTCACTTACCGACTTAGGACTTTCCCATTGTACCACATCTTCAGTCTTCGCTGGATCTACTGCTATCCCATCACGATTAATCACATGACCTAAGAATTGCACTTCTTCTAACCAAAACTCACACTTGGACAACTTTGCATAAAGCTATCAGTACTTTAATACTTAAAGCACAATCCTAAGATGTTCCTGATGTTCTTCCCGATTAAGGGAATAGATAATAATGTCGTCGATAAAGACTACTACAAACTTATCTAAGAACGGTCAGAAAATCTAGTTCATGTAATCCATAACACTGCTGGAGCATTACTTATACGGGCAGAACCAGATACTCGTAGTGTCCATACCGGCTCCTAAACGTCGTCTTCGGTACATCCTCCCTCTTGACTCGAATATGGTGATAACCAGATCTTAAGTCAATCTTTGAAAATACTACTGCTCCTTTAAACTGGTCCATCAAATCGTCAATTCTAGGCAACAGATACTTATTCTTGATCGTCACCTTATTCAACTGCCAATAATCCACGCACAGCCTTGTACTTCTGTCCTTTTTCTTAATGAACAGCACCGGCGCTCCCCAAGGTGAAACACTCTGTCTTATAAACTCCTTATCCAACATGTCATCCAACTGCTTTTTCAGCTCTGCTAACTCCGCTGGAGCCATTCGATAAGGTGCTATCGAAATCGGTCCAGTTCCCGGTACGAGATTTATAGCGAGCTCTATCTCTCTCTCCGGTGGTAAACCCGGAACGTCATCAGGGAAAACTTCCGAGAACTCTCGCACTATAGGCAAATAATCCAACTTGGGAGATTCCTCAGCTTCCATAGAGAGTAGCAACACGTGTTTCTGAGATTTACTATCTAGCTTATTATCATTGGCAGGCATCAATCTAGATTGCTCAGGGAATGACAATGTCTTTTTAGAACAGTCTAACACTACATGGTTAGCCGAAAGCCAATCCATGCCTAAAATTATATCAAGTTGTTGCATAGGCAAACAAACAAGGTCAACAAGAAAAGTTCTATTTTCAACAGCGATAGGACATTTTAAATAGATAGTCATGGTTGTCAAAGAATTACTAGTACGAGTAGAAACATTTAAGTCATGAGGAAGCAAAGAAACAGACAATTTCACATGATCCACACACTCTTGGGATACGAAGGAATGCGTAGCTCCCGAGTCAAACAATATTGATAAAAGCTTACCTGACAATAGGCACATACTTTGTATAAGATCAGGGGATTGAGAGGATTCAACTGCTTTTATGGTAAACACCCTCCCAGTGGCTTGCGGTCTCACTGCTTGTTGTCCAGCTCCTTGGGTCCTGGTCACTGGGCCCTGCCCGCCCGCGTTGTACCTCGCTCCTTGTGAACATTCTGGAGCTATGTGACCCACCTGGCCACATCGGAAACACTGGCGAGTCTCCCTTATCGGACAATCTCGAATTGGATGTGATCCTCCACACCTAAAGCATCCATTTGGTTGGAGTTGTTCTTCAGCTGGTCTTGTTGTTTGACAGTCATAAGGCTTCCGTCCTGTCTGGAGCCTTCCTTTTCCTCCTCGACCTCTCTGGTCAAACCTCCGAGTAGGTCCTCCAGTTCTGCCTTGCTACAACTCTCTCTTCTTGTCGATGTTCTCAATGACTGAACATTTCTCTAACATCTCAGGCAGTCTGGTGATATTCAGCAATGCAATCACCCTTTGCAGATCATACTTCAGACCGTCTTCAAAACGCTTGCACACCCACTCTTCACCGGGAAACCTCTGGTAAAATTTAGAGAATTTGAGTAGCATTTCGAACCTCGCAGCATACTCACCAATAGACATGGTCTCTTGTTTCCGACCCATGAACTCTTTCTCTTTCTCTCTTCTCATCATTTTGGGGAAATAATTCTCCAGGAAGCATTCCCGAAACAGCCCCCAATTGATAACTCTATCTTCTGCCTCAAGCATCCTCTGCTTGCCTTTCCACTATAGTTCTGCACCTCCCATCAGCATGAAGGATGCATAAGTCACCTTCCTATCCTCATGACAGTGCATTGCCGCGAAGATTTTCTCAAGTTCCTATATCCAGAGTTCTGCTCCCTCCGGATTGAAGTCACCATTGAACTGTGGCAGCTTCCCTTTCATTAAAGTATTCAATTCAGTGTCTTCCATTACCACTTCACCCCTCTGGTTCTGTCTCTGTTACTGTTGCATGGTCAACTGCAACAGTTAAGCGTTCTGCTATGTCTGATGCAGCATTGCCATTGCCAACTCCCTAACTGTCCTTAGGCTTTCAGTTCACTCTATCCCATCACCAATGTGGGAATCTCCTTCGTGACCATTTCCAAGTTCAACAGCACTCTCTGTGACCCTTCCGCCACGTCCTCTAGGTCGTTTGCGAGCCATTTAATTTCCTATGGAAGAAATTATCAGCTCACATTTGTAAGACATACAAGACCATATTATCATATGGATGCATCATATGCCTCACAAATGTTCGAACAGTTACCTCTTACGATAACTCGCGTATCGGACACTCTACACAACTTCTAAGCATAGTCATTACCCAATGCGGGTTCAACTAGACATGGCCAGAAATGACGACTTACCTCAGCAGTCCTTGATTAAGAATCAAACTGCTCTGATACCATAAAAAGAGACAACCCTTTCCTCGGAGGTCCTATTAGTAACCCGAACTCAAATTCTTAACGTTGCAGGCTTGCAGCGCAGCGTGGTAATATAAAAATACGGAAATATTTAAAACATTCAACACACTGACACCATAACAACTTATACATAAGTAAGAGTATTGTTTCCATCAGTAGAGCCTACAATAACTGATACCAATTATCTGAGAGTCCGCAACTAATATTAACCTATACAACTAAAAGCATGGTAACAAAATAAAATTCATCAGACTTCCTCTCCTAGCCCCAAAAACACATTTCACTCAAACCCATGTACTGGCCATAACAAAACTAAGACTGTCTACCCAACTACGACTCTAACGTATACGGTAGTCGTGCCCGCATACACTACTCTTCGCTGAGAGTAGTCAGTCTCCCAAAGACGGTCGTCCTCTGCATAGAACAACTAAAAGTCTCCCAGCACTGGGATCCGAGGCTCTCCCGCCAGCGTCAGGTTCAACAGGTATGCCATCAATCTCCTCTAGCAACTCCTCAACAGGATCTTCTCATGCGATCGAGAATAAAATACGACAGAGAGAAAAATATAGGGGATAAGAAATAGCAACTCATCATAAATGGGTAAATAGCTATAAAATAATTTATATAGAGAGCAACACTCAACAACACAACAATGTCAATCAATCAACTCCCAAATCATTTTCTCTTAACTACTGTCTCTCACACTCATACAACTAACGACTATATGGACGCGATCACGACGCGACATCCCCAACAGATCAAGATGTCTCGTTCATCTCTGTGTTAGCCCCCGTAATGAAAGGTTTGACCAACAGCCTGCAGGATCAACTCGTCTCATGGATACGGCATATTCCCCCGCCAGCAGGTTAGGTCAAAATATTCGCCCGTCAACAACGCAACTTACGGTAACGACAAATCCCCCAGCTCGCAGGCCAGGTCGGGACATTCGCCTGTCCGTTAACAACTAATGGGTACAATCATCTCCCAGCAGGCAAGATCGATTGCCCGTACGCCAACACAGTGATGAACAACAACTGTGCAACATGAACCTTACCGACTCATCTCAGATCAACACTTAGTGTCTCAACCATGACTTATAACAACCACGACCAACTTTCTCCGGCTTAACCGGGTATCAAATTTAAATCACAACGCAAACAGATCAACTGGATCTCTAGGTTGAGCACTATAACATATATATATCCTCGACTTTCTCACCACATATTCATCTCCCAACTTATAAGAATTTACTGCCTATCTCTACTCAGTCATCAGCAGTCACAACATTCTATCATAAAGTAACCAGAAAAAGATTCAATGATAATATCAACTCATAGATAAATTCAAGTAATTATAAACATATAATACGCATAACATACATATGACATATACTATAATAAACATCCAATCACAGAACAAGCAACCTCGGCATACAGTAAAATCAACCTATCGGCCAATCGACCTCTAGTAGGGTTTAGGTCGCCTTACGATTATCAATATATATTATTTTAAATCTTGCCTCCTCGACGATATTGTGGTTCTTTCCCTCACCTTAGTGGTGTTCCCGTGCGACTCCGATTGCGGCTCTGCAACTGTCACTCGTGCGTGCTTTCGAATGTTCGAACACCGTCGGATCCTTCACAACAAACAACAACCAGAAATCAATACAGTTAAATCAAAATTTCCCTAATCCTTATGACCAAGGTTCTGCCCCTATTTATTTAAATAGGATAGAGGCGTTGAAATTCTACCAACTCTTGGATCAATGATACTTAAGCATGACTAAGACATAATCTTTGATCAATTGTCAAAAAATTGAACCAAAACCCTTTCAGCCAACAAACTAGGGTTTCGGCCATCATGGTTAGAAATAGGTGAGAGTTTGATTTGGTTTTCTAACCACTTGGATTACATGATCATAGAATGAAAGAGGTGAAATCAAGAATCATTTCACCAAAAATTTCCTAGGTTCGGCCTCTCCAAATTAATTAGGGTAGGAAAATTATTTCATTTCATGCTCTTGGATTATGAAATAAGAGGATGAAAATAGATCATAGAAATTGATTTGACATTAAAAGGATTTTTCTACAATTTTTCATGAATTTTTGAAATTCATGCATCAACTTGAAAAAAGCTTAAAAACATGGAATTTTAATGGAGAAAGATCAAGATTGAGAGCTCAAGAATGAAGTCCATACCTCCTAGATGATGAAGATGGATGAGATGATCAACTTTGCTTCTCAAAAGTTCTTGAAAAGCTTTAATGAAATTAGAGAAAATGGAGGAAGATGAAGTGAAGACGAAAAAGAAGAAAAGAAGTGAAGGAGGAGGGAGAGAGAGAGATGGCCGAATATGAGGTGAAGGGGACAAGGATGTCCACAAAAATTTTCATTAAGGGTATTATGGTCTTTTTGCCTAAGGACCAAATGGTCTTTTCCTTAAAAGTCCAAGGGCATTTTGGTCATTTCGCGTCCAGGTATTTTGAAAATCATCATGATACTTGGCACGCATCCCAAGGTGATGTACCCTGACGTGACTTCATGATTATTCGTTCGCGGGTCCCGGTAAATCCCTATTCGGCTCCGTTCGTCACTCGATTTGAATTACGCCCAAATAGTTTAATATTATTCCGCTTTTAGAGCGCTAGACCAATTTTAGCAAAAAGGTAGGAAACGTGATTATAAGACTAACTGTCTTCTTCACGAGTCAAAATTAGGTCTTTATAGTAGCAAAACACTACTGTCAATGAAAAACGCAGACCGGGCTCTGTCTGAGTTTTTGACCCAAAATTTAACCGTAACTCCCTACGATAGCGTAGAGCGTGACTATGGTCTTAGTTTATTTTATTTCACTATCTAGACCCTCAAATAAACTACAAACTCATAAATACTGTTTATTAGAATTAGAAAGCTTGAAAAAATCACGGTGTTACATGATTACCCAACGATAACAACACACATACAATCAATCAAAGCATTAACACTAAATTACAAAATTTTCCTTAATCTCGTCCACCTAGGGTTTGGCCATAAGCTATGAAAATTAGCTAGGGAGCTCCAAAAATTTCTATCTCTTGGATTCATTACTCATTAAGTGTGATAAGACTAAATCAAAGCTTATTACACTAAAACTTCAACCAAAATCCCACTCATCCAACAATGGAGGGTTTGGCCACTTATACCCATTTGAGCTAGAGAGCTCTTTTGGTTTCAACCTCTTGGATTATGAAAGGACACAATGAATATAGATCCAAGAAATTGGTTTGACATTAAAAGGATTTTTCTACAAATTTTCATGAATTTTTGAAGTTTAAGCTTCAAATCCTAAACCTATCATGAACCATGAAATTAAATGGAGAAGTAGGGAGATTGAGAGCTCAATAATGGAGTCCATACCTCCTAGATGACAAAGATGAATGAGAAATCAACTTTGTTTCCACAAAAGCTTGAAGATTTTGAAGAAATTTGGAGAGAAAGTAATGGAAAAATGTTGAAGAAGAAGAAAGAAAATGAAGAGTGAGATATGAAAGAGGGGGCGTGAGAATGAAAGAAGAGATAAGGAGGTTCTACACTTTTCATTAAGGGTATTTTGGATATTTCACAGAAGGTTTAAGGGTAATTTCCTGAAAGTTCAAGGGTATTTCGGTTTTTTCGCGTCCAGATATTTTCTGAAAACCATCATGACACTGGCACACATTCCTAGGTGACTTGATCTGATGTGGCTTCGAGATTATCCGTTAACGGGTCTCGGTAAATCCATATCTAGCTCTGTTTGTCACCCGGTTTGAGAATACACCCTAATAACTTTTATTATTCCGACTTTTAAGGCGCGAAACCAATTTTAGCAAAAACGCTAAAATTAGGGAAATAAGATTCTAAGACTAACTCTCTCGTTCATGAGTCAAAATTAGGTCTTTTGAGTAGTAAAACACTACTGTCAGTGAAAAACGCAGACCGGGTTCCGTCTGAATTTTCGGTCCAAAATTTAACCGTAACTCCCTACGATAGCGTAGAGCATGACTATGATCTCAGTTTATTTTATTTCACTCTCTAGACCCTCCAATAAAATACAAACTCATAAATACAGTTTATTAACTTTAGAGAGCTTGAAAAATCGGGGTGTTACAGGTCGCAGTGGTTGTGAGGCTGATCTGGTGACGGTACTGTAAGTTGGGTTAATCTCAAAGGGGAGCTTTTGCTTTTTGTATTAGTAGAATTGAAGGGAAAAAAAGGAAGAAGAAGAAGAGAAGGGAAGCTATTGTATCAAGTGAATGGAAGGAGGAGGAAGATTGTGTAAAGGCTACGTGAAGAAGGTGAAGAGGTCCAGGAGCTCTAAAAATGTGTCCCCCCTGAGAATTTTTTCAATTTCTCTTTATAGTTAGCAATTAGGTTAAGAAAATTTATTTCATTATCAATCACAATCAAATTACCCAGATTTGGATTTACTTAAGATCAATTATTCAATTACCATTCAAATCTTTTTAATTATGGAGTTAATTTGTTTTAATCTCAATTAAATCAATCATTTAGATCAGAATCAATTTAATTGAAATCGGTCATTTTTATTTGTGAACTTACCAAACTTGGGTAACTGAAATTATTTATTATTGTTAAATATTATTGCTCATTCATTTTATCTCAAGGCCCAGTGGACTTGTCTATGACGCTTTCTGACCCAAACTCATATTAATTTTTATTTTATTTTATTTTTTATATTTTAACTAGACAAAATTAGGTGTTCACAGTTGCCACAACCAACAAGTGGTATTTGAGCTTCGACTCTGGTTAGTAGCTTAACAACTCAGAGTTAAGATCCTTGATAGCAACCACCTTCGAAAACTTTTTCATTATGAAGTTTGGTTTTAATATTAACAAATCACCATTCTTTGATGGTGAGGATTTTGTTTTTTGGCGTACAAAAATTGAATTTTACATGAAGTCAACTGATGTGGACTTATGGTAAATTGGAGTCTATAGACCCAGTAATAAACCCAAAGAGCATCAGACTAAGTTTGAGAAAAACTGTTTTTGCTTGAATAACAAAGCCATGAAAATTCTCCAAAATTGCTTATGTGAAGACGCCTAAGAGAGAATCAAAGAGTGTGACGTTGCCAAGGACATTTTAAATACTCTTGATAATTATTACTTGGTCACTAATAATTTTGAGATTGAAAGTAATTGCAAGAAAGGACAAAACTTATTGGAGGAAAGTCATCCTCAAGATCATGCCAAGAAATGATGTCACACAAGCCAAGCGTCGTCAAGAGGAATGCTTCCTAAGTCTGAAAGTGGAATCACAAATGGAAGTAACGAATCTCTTGATGGACAACTCAAACGAGAGTAAGATCAAACAAACATGGGTAAGATATAATAGTCTTGTGAATTCTCAAAATAAGGTAACTCTAAATCTTTACTTCCATACATGCTTAAATGCGAAAACTTGATTAACGGAGGTATGTTGAAATATATGCCGAAATACATGCTTATGTGAAACTCTTAATTGATACAAAATGACATAAGAGCTTTGTGTTAAAATCAATTGTATGTCATACATGTATGTGCTTATGATGCTAATGTGGTTAAATATTATGTCAATCATATTATGTCTATCTTAGTGGCTGAAATATCTCTAGGAAAGATAGGAATTCTCAAAAGAAGCTATAGGGCCTCATAGAAAATTATAAAATCTCCCTTGCTGCGAATTTTTGAAAATCTGAGAGGATAATCGATTATAGTCCCTCGAGAAAATTAGGGAGAGAAACAGTAGCTTCAAAATTGATTATGATAATCGATTATATAATAATCCTAATATTTTCTCACAAAATAGAAGGCTCATATTAGGGAAATCGATTATGAAAATGAGTTATGCCATGGTAAGAAACCAGATGCAGCATAATCGATTATTGCAGGGTGCATAATCAATTACTGTTCGAAAAATAATATTCATAGGGAAAATATGCTTAAAAAATATTATCAAATCAAATCTTAATCAATTCCCTAATTAATATCTTATTAGGAAACAAAATCTGGCTTTATTCTCTTTCTCCTAAAAGAAATAATTCAAAAATCAAAATATTTCAAATACAAAACATATCTTTGTGAAATCAAAAGAAGATATATTTTGAATAATTCCTTTCATATACATAATGTTAAATGATCCCCAAATATTGTAAACATATCTTATGAGTTATTATATCACATTAATTCTATTTGAATATCTAAAAGATTGTGATTGATTAATGTAACACCCCGATTTTTCGTGCTTTCTAAGGATGATAAACTCAATTAATGAGTTTATATTTTTATCTGTGTTTTAGAAAATGATTTTGGGAAAACTAAAATCATAGTCTTGTTTCATAAAATCGTAGGAGCCTTCGGTTAAGTTTTGGGTCGAAAACTCAAACAAAAACCGATCTACGTTTTTCAGATGATAGTGTTTTCTACTATCACGACCTAATCTGGACTAACGAACGAAACCATTAGTCTTAGAATTTGATCCTCTATCTTTTTCCTAAAATGTGTCCTGACGTCCAAAATATAAATAATATTTTATATTCGGGCCGATAATCGATCGAGGAGACGATTCGAGCTGTCTTAGGGTTTTTCGAGACCCACGATCAGATGTTTTTCATGCCAAGATTGTATTAAGTTATTTGAGGAGTTCATACGAGTGTCGGGACGATTTCAAATATCGGGATGTGAATTGACCAAATTGCCCTTGGTTAATTTTATTACCAATTTACCTTTCCTATTATTAAACTAATAAAACCCCTAAATATCTAATATTTCCAACCTTATCTCCCCACTTCATTCGGCAGCCCCTCCCCCAAATCACCTCATCTTCTTCTTCTCTCATTTCTTTTCTTTCCTTTCATCCAAAATCTCCATTTTTGAAGGTAGAAAGCTTGGATTTTTGTGAAGCAACCTTCATCAAACTTGGAGTGGATCATCATAGGAGGTAGTAGTTCAACTCTATCTCTCTCAATCTCTCCTTTCTCTCCTCATATTTTCATGATCAAGGATGTTAGGTTTTTGTCTTTAAATCTTTGAAAATCCATGAAAAATTGTAGGAAAATCGTATCTGTACCAAACCAATTTCTATGGCCTAGGTTCATGACATACTTGTATGATCCAAGAGCTTAGAGCCAAGAAATCCCTCTAGCTATATTTTCTAGGTAGGGGCCGAAACCCCCCTATGTGTGTAGGGTAGGGTTTTGGTTGGTTTTTGATGTTCTGATCTGATATCTAGGGCTGTCACACTTAGTTAGGGTGTTATCCAGAAAATGAGAAATTTTGGAGCTCCCTAGCTATTTTTAGTGTAATAGGGCCGAACCCTAGGGGTGGTGCATTAGGAGAAATCTTCGTTTTGTAAGTTAATGCCGATATGTTTTGCGTGTATGTAGTGATCGGCAACGTATCGGGCCAGTGAACAAGTTGATCGGGTGTTCAAAGTTTTAGCTGGAAGCTACAAGAGGTAAGGGGATAAACCTGAGGAATTCCATTCCCGACAGCTATGTGCTGCATCGGTGTCTGTACTGTATTGAAATAGTTTATATCTGATGTTAGTTGATTTCTTAATTGACTGCTGTTGATTGGAATATGTATTGATGTATTGATGTATTGACGTAACTGCTGATATAGTTGAATGCATGTTATACTTGCTGAATGGTTATATGGATGTATCGTGTGCCCTGCTGTGGGATTTAGGCATTAGAGGACCTAATTTTGATTAGGATCCGACATCGTGTAACTTAAAAGCTTTAAAAGTCTGAAATGTGTTTTACTAATAAGAAGTGAAGTTTAAAAGCAAATAGGGCATTAGCAACCTTCAATTGTCCTAAATTGATAAGTTAACCTTTGTAGCAAAGGCATTTTGAGAAATGGGGTTTTCAAAGTTAAAAATGGGTTTTTGGAAGTTTTGTTTTAAGTCGGCATTTCACCGAAAAACAATGAAAGGAAAAGAAATGGTCTTCAGACCAAGTTTTGTTTTATGGAAAACCGATCCCGATGACTTTGTGTAAGTATCGGAGACGTTGGGTTTTTAGTTTTCGAGTTTCCAAGAAAAGTGGTTTTAAAGCTTAGAAACTAGAAACCGAGACGTCGGGGTTCTAGGGTTCTGTAGAACACGTGGATCAAGGATCCGTGTTGGTTTGTGGTCCGGTCGGCTTAGGGAAAAATTTTGTGGTTCAGTAAGCTCGAGGACGTTTTTATGATCTTGAATCCGGCGTCCTTCACTGGTGCATCGGTTAGGGATGTTGGGATTTGAGTTGTTTTGGACTAAGTGTCCTCTTTTGAGAAAAATGTATTTTTGAGGCTTAAAGAGTCTAAGACATTATGGTGGTTGTTAGCATTGATGCTACAACGAGGAAATATTGATGCGACAAAGGTCAATTATCGGAAACTAGAGAGTGTTCTCATGCATTTTGTGTGTTGGGCAGACGTGCCGTGAAACGGGGGACCTTGATAGGCAAGGAGAACCTGAGATGACTTAATGTCATTATGTAACATTGTACCTTGATGGACAATGAGGTCATACGTGCTGTGTGTTCGTATTGTGCCCAGTGAGAGGACAATATAGTATGACTTATACGTCGTGAGTACCACTGACATGCGCGTCCATGTATTATTTCCTGGAAGGTTACGTGCTCACGTTTGGCCGAATGTTGATTCTGGCGTTTGTTATTGTATCCTGCGGGGCAATAACGTTGAGTCTGATCAACTCGTATCCATGGTGTTGGGATTTCCGGAAATCTAGTTTGAAATATTAGTTGAGATATATGGAAGTGCCATGCATACGTTTAGGAGAGAACGTTGATTGTGGGGTACGAAGCCCTTGTGCATTTACTGCTATTTGTACTTGATGATATATGCTATGCTATATGATGTATGATGATTTGAGTGAGTTACAGTATATGAGTCTGTTGTGTGGATTGGGCATATAGTTGTTGTTTATGGATTCATATACTGGTTTCTCACCCTTGCATGTTTTTGGACGGGTTGTCCATTGGTATATATATTGTATCGTGTTTACAGATGGAGCCGACATCAGATCACCTAGCGCACTGCGCGTCCTAGCATTTGATCGGAGGACGGACCCAGCCGCGTGGGTTATCCACCCAGGGGTGGAAAGTGCGGCGTACACTGGACCGGTTTGCACCGTAAGCGGGACGACTGAGACGGGACCGCGGAAGAGTACTAGGACAGTGGAGACCATCCAGGTGCCTCTCCCTCCCATCGGGTTGATGCTGCAGGCCTTTATGGAGCAGGGTGTGATCGAGTCAGTCGCCCCCGCTGCACAGTCCTCGCAGCAGCAGCCGCCGCAGACCCCTCCCCCGCCTTTTGTCTTGGTAGCGGGCGAGCACGTCGTGGAAGATGTGGAGGAAGAGGAGGAGGAGGAAGACCCTGAGGAGGATCCTCAGGAGGACCCGGAGGATCATCTTTCGGATGCTTCCGATCCCCATCCACAGGGGAACGGGAACGTAGGTTCCCAGAGTCCTTCCCCTGGTTCCAGCATTGGACCTCCCTCTGGGGGATTGTCCAATGGCTTCCATTAGTCGGACCAACTTAGGGTGTAGACCTTAATTTTTGAGGCAGCGGTTTTTGGGTAGTCTGTTAACGGCTACTGATGGCCATAGGTTTTAGAGATATGGTTCCAGACTGTCGCTGCCTAGTTTATAGCTTTTTAGGAGTTCTTCCTTTGATCTTTTGTAAAGGAACATGTTGTCCATAGTTTCAGTTGATATATATATATATATATATATATATATATATATATATATGAGCTTTTCTCTTCTGTCTTGAGTGGTGAGTGGTGGTTCTATAGGTATTAATGAGGAAAAAAAATTTGTCACGATTTCCAGAATCTGCTTATACAAAGGATTTATTTTCCGAAAGTAAAACCAGCGAAATTTTAATTATCGTTTCATTAAGTGTGTTGGGTTACGAAAGTGGCCCGGGTTTTGAGGGTGTCATAATTAACCTACACAATAAATGAGATTAATATTAGAAGGAATAAAGGAATAACAAAAGAATAATTTTATTGAGTCAAAAATTAAAATTCTCTTGTTATAAAAGTCATATATAATTCTTCACTATCCATAAAAATTAAATATCTTATTTGAAGAATTAATATAAGACTTAACTAATTTCATGATCATACTGAAAATCTTTCTCTAATCATGAATAAATAAATCACTTCTCTCAAAATTTGAAAATCATTATGATAGTGGTATTAAAATCCTTAATTGGTTTGAAAAGTCTATTAAGAGACTATTTCCAAATATGCTTAATATTTGAAATATAAATCCTTGGCAAATCTGTCTCATAAATTAATGATTAATTTTAAAAGCTTTAATGATAAACAAAATTAGACCAAAATTCAAATCTGTCTAATTTATTGAGATCATTAAATTTACCACAAGTGCTCAAAATTGGAACATCCTCAAGATTGTGGAAAGATAGAATCCATCATAAATAATCCCTTGCCAAATCTAACCAAGTTTTGAAAGCTCAATCAATGGTCAATTCTTTTAGGAGATTATTTAAAAGTTATGAGGAACAAATCTTAAACCGATTTTCTCTAAATTTGCTTAAGTAAGGAAAGTGCTTAAATAATCATGATCAAAGCACAAAAATCGATTAGAGAAAAATTACACCATGGTTTCCTCTCCTCTCTCCTCATGTACAAAACGCAATAAGCTTTCCTCAAAGAAAAAGATCTCTCTCATAGTAGAAAAACTCCTTGCATCCAAAACTCAGAAAAAAACGAATCTATGCTCACTGTCTGGAAAGACTCATTGCTTCGCTATATCACCTTCATCAATCATCCTTGATGGGGTCATCCTATAAACTTCATAATACTCTCTCCGAGCTCAAACTTACATCCTTCTGCTCGCGAAAACACGAGGTTTATCCTTTATTAGTGAAAGAGTTTTATGCAAATTTCATCTTTCACAAACACTCTAGAATCATAACCTCCAAAGTCAAAGGAATTAAAATCAACATCTCTTTTGAAACCCGGGTCTACATATCACATCTTCCGGACCAAGGTAAAGACATCTCTCTTGAGAATCCTAAATCTATTTGGAAAAACTCATTCATGAGAGAAAGGGCATTTTGAAGAAAAATTGCTCCACTTCGTTCTTGCTCGTTGTCTTCTTCCAAGGGGACACATTATAACAAGAATTTCGGAAAAAGACATTATCCTTGTGTGGGCAAACAAAGGAAGAAAGAAATTAATTGGGAAGTTGCTGTCTTCAAACATATGATTGACTGCGCATAATCCAATACAGCCTCCCATCACCTCTACCCCATGCAAATAACGAAGATATTCCGTCATTTTGACGTACCATTAGGAGGAGAAGAAGGAATAGAGCCAAATCCCAATGAAAGCATAAATGAAGCTTATCTTTTATCATTAGGATTTGTCAAGGTTGATGATGTTTGGGTGCCAAAAGAAGAACAAGCTTTGGAGTAGTGGTTAAAGAGTTTTTAAATCTTAGTGGATACTACCTCTATTAGTTTAAGAATAATGATGTAGTGACTGTTTTCTCTTTTTTTATTTTAATGAAAGTGTGTTTTCTATTTTGTTAAATCCTTTAGCACTTCATTAATTCAACAAGAATCATCAAGTGATATTAACATATTTGATCATTCCAACAAGTGGTAAAATTAAACTTTCAAATAATGTATCACAACAAGTGCCATAAATACCAATAACAAGTGGTTATTCAAGTGGTATATTATTTCAAATGGTATCTGCACTGTTCAAGTGGCATAATATATCAACAAGTGGTACCAACAAATGTCAATAACATGCCAACAAATGTCAATAACATGTGGTATTGATCAAACAAGAAAAATCTTGAACATACCTCAAACCGAACATAAATAATCGATTATGGGACGCAAAATAACAAAAGATTTGTTTGCATTGAATGTAATATCCTTTATGATCTATATATATATATATATATATATATATGTATGTATGTTTCTGTTGTTAACTCCTATGTGCACTAAGACTAAAACGTAGAAAGGTTCCCTAAGTCTTTAAGGCAAATCTTTAGGGGGAGAATCCTTTATCATAAATGCACAATTTTAGGAGGACTTTGAAATTCTTTTTGTTGTTGCCAAATAGGGGGAGAAAAAACAAATATCATAAACAGCAAAGGAGATTAATCATAAATAAGGGGAAATAGCAAATTACCATCTATGTGTTACATAGGGGGAGTTACGTTAAAAATGAAATATCATTATATATTTGTTAAGTATTTGTCACCATCAAAAGGGGGGGAGCATGTGAACCATATTGTCATATAGGTTTTGATGTTGACAAATAGAGAATTAAGGGGAGAACATGTTTTGATGATATATCATTGTACTAAGCTTAAATGTATTATATACATGTGATGCATGATTTATATGATTTATTATATACATATGTGACAAATACTTGATATATGAATTTGATTAAAAGGCATAGAAATTACATTTGATATTATTATATATGCCTATGGAATATTAATAGCAGAAATGTGATGATCAATTAAACATAAATGTGAAATATATCATTTGATCACACTTAAATAAAGACATAAGAAATATTAATTGGGATATTATCTTACAATATGTCTTTATATGATATATGGCTTTATACATGAATTTAAATGAGAAATATACTACATCTTGAACTAATGTATTTCATGAGAAATATCTTTATAAAAGTTCAGGCTAAAGCTATAAAGCCAAATGAAGAGCCAAGATTCAAGATCAATCAGAATCGTCAAGATTGCTAGAAGAAATGTCAAGAGCTTGAAGAGCAAAATTTATTAAAGACATTTCCTAGAAGAATCTCAAGAATTCAAGACCAAAAGTTATGGGCTTCAAATACAGTCATAGAAAGGTCTTAGAATTAATGAAAGGTATGAGAAGGTAATAATGACTCATTTTCTGAAAAGATCTTTTTCAAAATTGTTTTAAAATTGTTTTTATAAAAAATGTTTTTGAAAAATATCTTTGGTTTCCTTTTTAGTTGAAAATGTTTTGATGTTTGAAAAATATTTTTAGGAAACAATAATCGATTATGGTCAGTCTGTGTTTTAACGTGAAATATGTTTTTGGCTAACAACAAAGGTATAATCGATTATGACCATTTACGAAAGTGAGTGGTTTTTACAAAGAAGCCTTAATCGATTAGGATAATCGATTATGCAAGTTTTATTGAAAAGTCCAGTTATGGCAGAAAAACCATAATCAATTATGAACATATGATAATCGATTATGATGCGCTTAAATAAGAAAATTTTATTTCTTTATCTGCTAAATTTATAGCTCCAACGGCTAGTTTTTCAAATTGTTTTATAAGAAATGGAATTTGTTTTTATTAATAAAACTTCCTTTTAAAATTCCGAACGGCCATATTTCAAAAGATTATAAATATATCTTGAGGGGGCCTTTGAAGAAAGAGTAGAGAGGTTAAGAGATAACACGCTATTATTTTGATTAAATCTTTTTCTACTCTTTTCTCTTCTATTTTGAAAAACACTCGACCCATTTTTATACTTTGATTATCATAAGTTCTTGAGCGTATTTGTTGTTCTTCAAGTTGTTTATCCGCACTATTATGAGTGCATTATATCGGTAAGAGTCAAACGACTCAAACCATTTCTTTGAGTATCCACGTGCTCTAAGGTTGCCAGCACCTGTTAAGCTTGGTTGAGGCTCTATCACTGGGAGAGGTTATATCCCTGGTCTGTGAGGAGTGCTCGAAAGGTTACCAGCACCTGTTAAGCTTGGTTGAGGCTCTGTCATTGGGGGAGGTTATATTCCTGGTCTGTGAGGAGTGCTCGGAAGGTTACCAGCACCTGTTAAGCTTGGTTGAGGCTCTGTCACTGGGGGAGGTTATATTCCTGGTCTGTGAGGAGTGCTCGGAAGGTTACAAGCACCTGTTAAGCTTGTGGTTATTTGAGGCTCTTTCACTGGGGGAGGTGATATCCCTGGTCTGTGAGGAGTGCTCTGTTATTGTGAAGGTAACAAGCACCTGTTAAGCTTGATTTTGTAAAACGGTTGCAAGCACCAGTTAATCTTGTCTTTATAGTGGAAGAAAATCCCACAAGTGGAGTGGGGACTGGATTAGGCCACTGGCTATGCGTGGCTGAACCAGGATAAAATACTTGTGACCTGCTTTTCTTATGTTATCTCTGTATATTGTATTTAAACAAATTGTTTTCCGCTGCAAATTCTGCTTTATTTATAAAAGGGTTTTTGTTTGTTAAAAAGTTTTCGTTTTTATTGTAAAACCCAATTCACCCACCTTTTGGGTATTGGTTGCCACAACCAACAGATCTGCAACACATGTAAAAACGTCAGATCACAATACAAAGTAGAAAAACATGTTTAAGTAAATTTAATTGATGAAGAAATTGAAAAAACAAAATCATGATACTACGTGTTTAAGACGATCAAAAATTAACTTTTTTTTTTAAATCATACTTATAAGACTATCAAAGTAATTTTGTAAGGGGTTTCCTTAATTGTAAGGGATTTCCTTAATTTTGAAAGAAAGATAAGCCAAATAATTGGATGCAGCAAAAATATGAATACATTTTTTCTTCCCACAGAGGCAATGGAAACCAAGGTTGACGCTCTAACAAAACAAATAGAAACATTGATGCAAGTTCAAGCACAGATTATGACACAAGCCAGTGCACCAGTGTCTCCATGCAACCATTGCAGTATGACAGGTCATGAGAGCAAGGATTGCCAACTGGGCAATTCTTTTTCTCCACCAGTTGAGGAAGCCAAATTAATGGGTAATGCTAATCAGAATCAAAATAATGCTTACAATCCTGGTTGGAGGGGTCGTTCAAATTATTCCTGGGGAGGTCAGCATAACGGTCAAGGGTCAAATTCAAACGCCTACAGACCACCCCACTTGCAGAACCAAGGTGCAAAACTAGAAAATAGGAAGCCTGATCCTCATGATTTGGTAGCAGAATACAAAAAAGAAATAGATAGCAAGTTTCAAGTCATCCAGTCACAGATAACTGCTCTTATCACTTTGCTCTCAAAAAGTCCTCAAGGAGAATTGCCTACCCAGACTGAGCCAAACCCAAGGGAGCACGTCAATGCAATCTCTCTTCAGCAGGCAGAAAAAAAGAAACTCTACTTCTATGGAAGAAAACAACATTGCTGAAGAAGATAAGTCAGAGGAAGAGCACGGCTGTGCAACACTTATGGCACGGCCGTGCCGTTTGATCAGTAAGCAGAATCAGGTAACAGTCACTAGTGAGGTACAAATTTCTCTTCCAACTCTTCTAACTGGGGATAATAGCATGCAACATGATGAACTCTTGAGAACTAATATGAAATTGTATGTTAAACCACCTCCTGATAAAAATGAGCATTTTTCAAAAGAATATGGGGTAGTGCAAATTAATGAGGAATGTGCTACTGTTATTTTAAATAAATTACCTCGTAAAATAAAAGACCCAGGAAGTTTCACTATTCCCTGTTCCATTTAGAATGCCCATTTTGATAAAGCATTATGTGATCTAGGTGCTAGTATAAATCTAATGCCTTATTCTGTGTCAAAAAGGCTTGGTTTACAAGAACCTCAGAGCACCAAAGTCTCATTGCAGTTAGCTGACAGAACCATTACCCACCCCCGAGGAACAATAGAAGATGTGCTAGTAAGGGTGGGGAGATTCACATACCCAGTGGACTTTATGATCTTGGATATGAAGGAGGATGAGGAAGTCCCTATCATCTTGGGACGACCTTTCCTAGCTATCAGTGATGCTAAAATAGAGGTCAAACAAGGCATCTTAACCTTAAGGCACAAGGGTGAAGAAGCTATTTTCAAGGTCTCCCCAAGACCGCCATGATCAATGCTATAAATAGGTTGTCAGGCTAAAACAAGCGCTGAGCAGGAGGCAACCTGTATTTTATTCTGAAAAAAAAAATGAAAAAAATTTTCTGGAGAAAGAAATAAGTGTGGGAAGGTTTAGGAAATTTAAAAGAAAGTGTTCCCTATTTTTTTGAATTGAAATGTAAATCTTGAAAAATAGGAGAGCACGGCCGTGCCAAGGTGTTCAGAATATAAGAAGGGAGCAAAGCATGGGTAGAACACTACCCTTGCTCATCCTGTGCTCCCCTTATTGCGCATATCCCTCAAAATTTTGCATCCTTCCCTGTTTATTCACTCCTCCAAGGTAAAAATCTCATTTCTTTTTCTGTAATTTGTTTGATTTGGTGTTAGATTAGGATAGGTTTAGGGTCATTTTATCCCCTTTTGATTTTATGCATGATTTGCTTTTGAGCTGTGAGTTTTTAGTGATGAATAATGTTAGGAATTGTTAGTTTAGTGTTAATATAGATATTCTGCATGTTTTGTCTGTGATTTCTAGGTTATTTTGGGTTCTGCGTGTGGCACGGGCTATAGCACGGCCGTGTCGTTCCCAGAACAGGTCGTACTGTTCATATTTCTGGAATTTGGCATGAGCACTAGCACGACCTTGCCATTCCAAGAACAGGTCGTGCTGTTCATATCAGTTGAAATTCTGGAAACTGCACTCAGCAAGGTCATGCCCCCTATTAGCACGGTCGTGTCAATTTAAATTTCTGGAAAATAATGATTGATCTTTGGCTTATACAGGACTATGGCACCCAAATGCCCTAGGGCTTCCCGTGCCTCATCCTCTACCCCCCTGTTTCTCCCGTTCCAACAGAATATAGGGAAAAATATTCACAGCTGCAGACCTTCGATTGGCATCCAACCAGATTCTTGGTACCAACTTATCTAGCCGACTTTGGGATACAGCACGAGATAGACTCTTATTTACAGAGAATTGGTTGGGAACGGGTTGCAGAGGTTAGATGTCCTACATTTAAGGAGCCAACCCTTGAGTTTTTGGCCACTTGTATAGAAATCAGAGCTGATGCAGAGATCAGTGTGCGCTTTCAGTTATTGGGTCGATGGTGTGAAATCTCTTTGTCCGAGTTCAATGTTGCCTTGGGCTTTGAGATAGAAGCAGCCATACAGGTAGACGACTATGACTGGGGCCTAATTGAGATCCCTACCTAGTTTAAGGAAGGAATTTTCTGGTATACACTCACTGGTGAACTTCATTATAACCCCAGTCGCTCAAGAGCTAGCAAACTACGTCATCCAGCTGTCAGAGCAGTTCATAGATGGTTATCTCTGTCAATAAATGGAAGAGCCAAAAGTGAGGGGTCAGTATCCCGAAGCGACTTATTTGTCCTGTGGTGCATGATGGACGGTGAGGGACACCGCTGCAATGCCGACATTATGCTCTTTCGTACCTGCATAAACTTAGGAAGGAGACTGCAGTCCGGAAACAAAGGCCACATCCTTATTGTCTCATTCATCTCTAGGTTAACTCAACATTATGGCTATATGCCCGGTCCGACTACAATTCAGATTTCTATGGCAGGCCTAGGGTTGCAGACTTTAGCTGCCATTGGGGTGTTGTACCGCGATGCTCGTGGTAATTACATTCTTAATGAGGGGGAGCATCTCGGCATTGAGGGAGCAAGCATAACAGAAGAGGATCCGGTTCATCCAGAGCAGGGGCGGATTTCTGGGGGCCCAGATTCAGAAGAGCAGTATCAGTCAGATTTTCATAGACTTGTAGCACAGATAGACCGACTTGAGCTGGACATGACTTCGCGTCTTTTGATGAGCAGCAAACCTCCCTGGCCACTAATTTACAACTGATTCAGGCTCACTACCCTCCTCCACCTCAGTGATCCCCCGCTATGATACTTTAAGCGTCTGTGCTATGGTATCAGGGGTTATTTTGTAAAAATTTCTCTTCTCCTTTCCCTCTCCACTTGTACTTCATGATTAAATATATGCATTGAGGACACTGCATCAGTTAAGTGTGGAAAGGAAAAATATATTCATATTTTTGCTACAACCAATTATTTGGCTTTTTTCTTTCAAAATTAAGGAGACCCCTTACAATTTTTTTTTTTTTTTTGACAAATTGCTTTATAGTCTTATAAATATGATTGAAAAAGTTGGTCTTTTGAAAATTAATAATTAGCAGAAAATTTTTTGATTGAAATCTTTTTATTAGACTTAACTTCTAAATATGAGATTTGAGCTTTTATGGGGTTGAGTTACATTGACAATATTATTTTAATTATTTTTCTTTGATGAGTGCGATTCTCAGGTAATATATTCTAGAATTGGTCCTGAGACCATCTCGAGGCAAATTTGACTTATGTATGTGGAACTCTGATTGGGGCACTCTTAGGTATTTTTCTAGCCTGCATTCTTTGTTAAACACTTCCTATAGTTGCCCAATTTTGAGCCTTTATGAAAATTCTCTTCTTTGGCCCCTATTCTGAAAATTTAAAAATTATTTTTTTGGTGACCTCTTGGAAGTATAATGGAGCAACAATAGGAATGTATGAAGGAGGATCCTTTTCAAAAAAAATAAATGAGCTGGTAGTAATAAGAAAAAATACATATTGCTTCTCTCTTCTCAAAAAGAAAAAAACAAGAAAAAATATATATTTATGAATATAGAAAAATAAAGATTAGAGAGAAAGCAAAAAATAGAAAAAGCTTATAGCAAAGGAAGAAAGAAAAGGTTGAAGAAAAGTAATGAATCTTTGAAATATTTTATGAAAAAGGTGCCAATGCACTTATGCTCTTTTATGCTTCTAAGGGTCATTACTTTATTGATTTAGCCCTTTGATTATCCATTTTCTTTCTCTACCTCACCCGATATTAATGCCTTGGCTCCGTTACAACTTATGAAAGACCCCAACCTTCTTCTGCTTGCATGAGGTTCATATTGTGTAGATTTGGTTGATGAACAATCATATGGTAATGTATATATTTACGAATCTTGAGTGCTTTGAATATATTTGCCCAATACACTGAGAGTTGTGAGTAGAGCAACCTTGGTCTTTTAAAAGTTTGATTTCAAGGAATTTAAAAGTTCCAATTGGGTAATCGTTTGACTTTCTTTGGAAAATTATACTTGTTTGACTATCTTTGCGATTTTGAAAGCTCTATTTGTTTTGGGTTCTCTTGATTTAAAAATTGAAACTTCTTCTTGAAAATTATTCTTAAAGCCAGATAATTGTTTGAAGGCAAGCAATGTTTAAGTGTGGAAAGTTTGATGAACCTCAATTTTGTGCGCTTTTTATAAGAGGTATTTGGGGCGAATTTCGATGCATTTTAAGATAAATATTATTGTATTTCACCCTTTTACTTAAGTTTTGACAGAATTGTTGTTCAGAGGTAGTTTAATGGACTTTTGAAGAAAAGAGAAGGTTTTTGAGCTTAAAATGATAGAATACTGAAGTTCTGAGATTAGCACGGCCGTGCCATATGAGAGCATGCCCATGCCAACCTTTCAAATCCTTTCATCCAAACAAAGCCTTACAAAAATTAGTCAAAGCTGACCTCTGAGGACTTAGCACGATTGTGCCATGCGAGAGCACGGCCGTGCCACATTGAAGAAAGGGCTGACTCAGAGAAGCAAGGCTTGACAGAAGCTAGCACGGTCCTAATCGCAAAGAGTACGACCGTTTCAGATGAAGAGCACGTCTGTGCTGTAGCCCGTGTCTTAGAACATTGTTCTACGAAGTTAGTAAGCTCTGAAATATTTGAGCACGGCCTGATATGCTGAAGAGGACGACCGTGCCAAGTGAAGAGCACGCCCGTGCCGATGGTACAGAAGACCAGAATCAAGGCCCGGTCCACATTTTGTGTTATAAATAGAGGCCCTCTGTGCCACTCTAGAGACATCTTTTGCACTTTTTTTCATCTCTTTATTTCTTTGAATACTATACTCTTGCTTAGCTTTTAGTTTGTAGTTTTGATTTCTAAAGTAGGATTTGGCACCTAGAAATTAAGTTGGAGACAACTGCTCTCTCTTCAATTATCTAGGATGCGTTTCCCTTTGTTGATTTTGGTTTTCTCTATTACTATGAGTAGCTAATTTCATCACTAGAGTTGTGGTGGATCTTGTGTTAGTAGAAATCATTTTTGCTATGTCTTAGCTTTAATTCAATTCTCTTTGGTTTCAAAGTTGTTATTTGAATAGTGTTATTTTATCGTTCTTCATCCCATACTAGGATTGTGCACCCTTTGTATGCATATAATCAATTGATTGATATTTTGGATATCAAGGCCAATTAAATTGGTAGACCTATATGATAACCGAGGTTTAATATCTAGATTTGCGTAAACATGATTTATTCCTTTCAGTCATTCAACTTATTAATGCTTTATGCTTTCTAATCACTTAAACTCTTTGCCTGACAACCATTGGGTTTATTTGGGGAAAAGAATATTAATTGCCTGACAAACAATTAATAGTTTTCGCAAGAGGATTGGTATTCAAAAAGCAATCGCGAAACTAAATAGAATTAGAATTTGGGGGGTATCGAAAGAACAAGTGAAACCACGGCTCTAGGCTCTTTACTCTTAATTTCTAAACTATCTTTTTATTCTTCTTTCATTATCTTTTACCATTGCTCTATCATTATTTATTTTCTAAGTTCTTGATTAGTCTAAATAGCATAAGGATTTCCCTATTCCAGTACTTACTTTACCACTTAGTTATTTAAATTAATCTCTTGGGTACGATATCTGGAATTCTGTCCTATATTACTTATGCGACAGGGTACACTGCCCTTAAGTGTGTTTTGAACGCAACAGATCCATATTTTCCCGATCTACGACAATTATTATGAGTTTAGAGAGGTTGAGGTCTACCTTTGATGAGAACTACATGAATGCATGACGCATGCTGTAACACCCCGTTTTCTTTCACTGCTTTTATATATCATTAAGTAGAATAATTAAGTTTATATTTTACTCGAGGACTTAGAAAATAAAATAAAACAAAACTGAGACCATATTCATGCTCAATGTTATCGTACGAAGCTACGATTAAATTTTGAGCTGAAAATTCAAACGGAGCCCGGTCCGCGATTTTACTCTGACAGTATGATTTTACTGCTCAGGAGACCTCAGATTGACCTGTGAACGAGACAGTAAGTCTTAGAATTTAATTTCCAACATTTTTGTTAAATTTTAAAAAAATCACTTACTGACCTTCGTTCGAGCGAAATCTTCAATCGGGTGACGAACAGAGCTGCACATGGATTTACCGGGACCCGCTAACGGATAATCTTGATGTCACATCAAGTCACATCGCATGGGAAAGCATGCCAGAGTCATCATGACGTTTGAAAATATCTGGACGTGAAAAGACCAAAACACCCCTAACCTTTTTCACTTTTACCATTTTACCCTTGATGGAAATGACCAAGATACCCCTATGTGACTTAACTTTTGGGCTGGTCAGCTATTTCCCACGCTCCCAACCTGCATAAGAGAGCTTAATCACACTTCACCTTCACACTTCATCTTCTTCCTTGAGAGAAAACTCCATTTCTTCTTAGAGAAAAGCTTGAATCCTTGATCAATCTTCATCATTCTTTAGGTAAGATCACTTCTATGATCTCTAAGCTTCATGAATTTCTTCCTATTTCAAGTTTGAAATCTTGATTTCATAGTTTACAAGTTTATGATCCAAAACTTCAAAAATTCATAGGAAATTGTAGAAAAATCCTTTTAATGGGAAACCAATTTTTTTGAGCTAGCTTCATCATCCTCTACCTAAACCCAAGACCATATGATCAAACTCTCATCCTAGCCTATTCTTCTAAAAGTGGCCGAACCCTAGGAAGATGAGTGAATAGTGTTTTTGTTCAATTTTTTGATTTCTAACTCTTGATTCCTTCATTACCTTTCCTATTGTCTTTGAATCCAAGTGATGGAAAACCAAATCAATCCCTAGCCATGTTTTTCTCTTTATGGCCGAGCCCTTCAATGAGTAGAACCTTGAGTTTTGTTTCAAATTTTTGGGTATTAGGACTTGTATTAGTGTTAACCAAGCTTAAGAATCAACCATCCAAAAGTTTGGAACCAAATGTAATACCTAACCCTTTTTACCATTTTTGGCTGAACCTTAGAACTTTTGGGGGAGGAAAATTTATGTTTTGATGATGTTATTAGGTGTTGATTGTTGTTGAGTATTGAATTGTGGTTGATTGTTTTAGGCGACGCCGACGAAACCGGAACCAGAGCCGAGAACCGTTCGGGAAATTGATTGTGAACATAGAGATGTAAAGGGATGTATTTCATAATGAGTTTAGTAGCTTCATGGTGTTGATTGTTATTTGTGATGTTGTTGTTTGATTGATGATTTGAAGATATGTCTTGAATGAAATATGAAATTGATGTAATTAATGATGTTTGTATTTGAGTGCTTGAATATGATTTGTGGCATTGATGCCTTGGATAAACTTTTGTTATGATATTGGGCTGTTTGATATATATATATATATATATATATATATATATATATGGACTGGTAAAGACCATAGGACTGGCTATGACTCGGTAAAGAATTAAAATACTCGAAAATCGAAATCGAAGTTTTGAAAACCGGATTTTGAAATCAAAAAGGTTTTTAGGAAAACGTGTTGCTTTTTCAAGAAAAGTTATCTTCCTTTTTGAAAAGTTATGTTCTTTTGAAAAGGAAAAAGTTGTTTTGAGGAAAGTTTTACAAAGTGTGTTTTGTTTGAAAAAAACGTTTTAAAAAGAGGTGAAACATTTAGAAAATGGTTTTGTTTACGAAAAAGAGTTTTTCCCGGAAAAGGTTTTCTTTGAAAAAGAAATGTCTTAGTCAAGAACAATGAAATTGAGTTTTGTTTTTCAAAGTTGTTTTGAGAAAATAAGACCGAAATAAAAATGATGAATCATTGAGATGAATGCAAACCTAGTGACCGAGACGTCAAACTAGTGTTTTGTGGATTGAGCACTCGGACTTCGTGTCCTGTGTTTTGAATCAACGAGCTTAATGTCCTTTAAAACGAGTCGTGAGCTATATGCTTCGACAAATGAAAGAATGAACGAAAAAGAAAACAGAAATTTTCAGTGTACATGCATGAACCGGCAGACATGCCATTTGAAAACAAGCTACAACTTACATAGTTGAGAATATGAGCCAGTTAAGACCACTAGGTCTATAGGGGCATTCTGTGTTCGAAACTCCACAAGTGGCCGGTGGCGTAGCAACCCCATGCCGTGGTAAATCGGTTGCCAAACACGAATAACCTCAATCAGAGACTGGACTATTCATGATATGGTTATGACGTGGTACCCCGAAACAATTGGAGCTCAGACCTAAATCGAGAGGCCGACTCATGAGAACAATTGTGTTTACAGGTGTATTTTGCGGCCTATTGCTCGATAAATGGAAGTAGGAATCTCTGGAGTACATGAATTAGAAAGATGATATTGGAGTCTCATGCATTATTATAACTTATGATAGTGTTTGAGATATTGTGTATATGAACAACTGTTATTATAACTGTATCTATGTGTGATTGTAACTGTTGTTTGTCGCTTGTGCGGCTATCGTGATAAACTTATAAAATAAGTATCTCACCTTTGCCTGTACATGTTGGACACCCTGTTGTGTTTTTGGAGCACATTTACAGATGTTGATCATAGGTCCCCGCGGACACGTGAGGACTCAGATGACGGAGACTTTTGAAGGAGCTTCAAAGAGGATCCCTTCGAATTCCTCTGGGAATCGGAGCTGACTTTAGGGTTGTATCTCAATGGCTACTATAGCCCGACCAGCATAGGAGTCTTATTTTGAGGCAGTTATATTTTATTTGCTGCATGTATGTTGTATATGTCTTTAAGTTTGTAATATATATATATACCAGACCTAAACTTATGTTATGATTATGTTTCTTTTTATGAACCTTAAATGTCGATGTATGTGTTATAAGGTGTATTCCTTTATCTTGAGTTTGAACTGCTTATGCATGTAGAAATTTTTAGAACCACGTTTTTGTACGTAGCTAATTAATTACTGTATTTTCTGAAAGCAACCAGCAATTTATTTTCTTGATTTTTTCCGCATTTTGAGTTCGAGTACGTAGTACCGGGGGGGGGGCGTTACACATGCCTACTTCATACTACAGGGTGAGGGTCCTATCCTATCCAAGATTGTAAACTTCGCATTATATTATTGTATGTCTTAACTAAATTTCGGCAGCATTTCCCCTTAATTCTCTATGCACACAACTTAATTCAGGTGATATTATGACCCAAATTAAGTATACGTGTACCCAAAGAACAATGAGAAAATACAAACCGATGAAATTTTCAATTAGAAGTAATATTTAAGTCATTAAATAATATGTATTGAATGTGAAGTTTACAATCTTAGACTGTCCACTTTGGACAATCCAAGAACAAGTTGTATACTGTGTCATGACACAAAATAAAAATCGTTCTTGAACAGGAAACTAAGTTTAATGCATGTGCATACCAAGAAAAATAAACATGCCTACTGCTATAAAACACAGGGGAATAATATGTGTACCAGAGTGAAGCCGAGCAACTTGAATAGCAGAGAGGTGATGGACAGAAGTGCTTGAGAGAATCCAAAATCCAAGTTTGCTCAAATCAAGCAAACACCAACAATAAAACTAAAACTGAAATCAGCAGACATGAGCACAAATCAATGCATGTATACCAATGAAAATGCTTATATTGTGATAGCATAAACAAGTTTACTTTTTAAACAACACCACCCCCAACATCACAGTCATTGACCAATAAACAAAACCTTTTAAGTTGCACAACAATCACAAAAGGCAGTTACTGAAATTAAATTAGAACAAGCATATTACCAAAATATCAATGAATCAAAATATTACCAATCAACCAATATCAACCAAGAATCAACTCAATCAGTGAACAGTGAACAATGAACAATGAACAATGAATCTAATGCATTAGTGAAAGTGAAAATTTAGCTCACCGATTTTTCAAGGAGCTCTCTTCTATAACTATAGGCAGTGTTCTTCCTTACTGCCTTCCTCCCAATCTCTAGGTTTTTCTACAAGAGAAAACAGTGATGATCAAAACTAAATTCGAAACCTTAATGCTTGATTAAAAACAAAATAAGAAACCAAAAATTAAAAACAAAAAATTAATTTACAAACAAACCTCAATCGATGGTGCAAAGAGTGTTCTTGTTAGGGCTCCAAACAAACCAAAGAGTGACCAGAATCAAAGAGCCTATATCAGAAACGAGAGTAATGAGCAATCTCTAAAAGTGAAATGAGAGTAATGAGCAATTATCAAATGAGTAATGTAACAGAATCAAAGATAACCCCAACAAAAACGCGAAGATGTTGAACGAAATTCAAAATCACCATACGTGAGTGAAATAGAAAACAGAACCAAGTAAAGGTGAAAATGCATACCTTGGACGAAGCAATGCAGACGTGAACTGGGGTTTGGAAACCGGAATAGTAGAGGCGCGAACAAATGCACAAACTGCGGTTTACAAAGAACACATTGCAACATTATGGAAACTACATTGCAAACAAAAATTAACATGAGACTGAGGAGATTACCTTCTAGTGGGAGAGGATGCCTCTGAGATGCGCGAGGTGGTGGCGTTCGCGTAGTGGTGGTGGCTAGATAACCAAAATGGTGGTGGTGGTGGCGTTCGCGGAGGAGACAGGGAGTGAAAGACTGAGAATGAGGGGGTTGGAGCGAAAAGTGAGGAGGGAAATAGTGTTTAGTGAAGTTACAGTAACTGAGGTATATTAAAAATATTTGAAAAGGGCAATAGATTGCTCTTCCTTGAGGAAGCGCTATCTAAAGTGCACTTATAATATCGTTTCCTTGAGAAAGCGCTATTATAAGGTGGACTTCAAGGAAGCGCTATCTAAAGTCCACTGCCTCTTTTTTTAATAGTGTTTCACTTAAAAATAATATTAAAGGTGCGTCATTTAATGTATAATCTGACGTAGTGATAAATATGTAAAAAATTATTCATTAATTCGCACAATTAATTTGGATAACCGTTTTTATAACGGGTGTATTAGGATGTTGTGTTGTTAAGTCCTCATTTTCCCTATGTTCAATGGACTTCCGAACTCAACTTGGTTTCATGGATCAATCATTTCAAACATAATGGTTTTACAATTTTTTCTAAATAAATAAAATTGGTGGTGACTTTACAAGTTTTGTTTAAATTAATCTTTTTTTTCTTGTCCCCCCTTTCGCCATTTCGGGCGCAACAGTAGAAGAAAATTCTCTTGAAACTACCATGAGCATAACACCAAAGAGAAGCCAAAAACTCAATCTTATCCTCTAAGTAAGAGAAAAGAAACAACAACTAAGCCTTATCATACTAGGTGGGGTTGATATTCCGGTCAACCCAAAGTATATATAACATCATAAATTGGACACTGGTGTCATACTGTAGCCTCTTTATTCATATCAAAACCTTTAAAATCATGAGAAACTGCTCCATAGTGAAAGGGCATGCCTAATGTTTGCAAACTAATTTGTTCATTAGAGTAATAGTGATATATTAAAATGGGGAATTGTCTTGTATAGGCTGGATAGTAGGAAAGTGGAAATTGACTCTGCCATTTGAGTAACAACTAATAAGATACAAAAGTACAACCTTGAATGGTTCAAGCACTGAGCAAAGATGTATTTAGTGAGTTGTAAGGATTAACTGTTCAATAGTAATAGCTATATTGTTATGTGATGAATGGTTGAAAATGGAGAAATAGTATAATTGATTTCTAAGCCTGTTGTCCAAGATTTCCCCTTTTCCACTGCAAAGGTGGATATTGTTCGACACTCATGTCTTTTCTCTTAATTGGTTTCCTTACTTCTTCAATGTACTATTGATGTTTTTTCTGTTTTGTGTTTCTTTACTTCTTGCAGGTAAGAATCTTAGTTGTAGTGTGAAGATAAACACATTTTAAACATCAATAAAACTTAGAGTATAATTTATATCTATCTGACCTCACTCACGCTTCAGCAAGTGTTGTATATTGCTTGAAACTCATTTAACTATTGTGTCAACGCCACTGTTCTGTTTGAACTTTGCAGTATATTACTTTGTGGCAAGTGATTGAGACATGAAGTTCTACATTTGAAGGACACATTTGATTGAATGTATTTTACATTACTCATGTGATATCATTTCAGCTTTGAATTGACATATGGGTCTAGAACTTTACTGAATGTGGTTTCAAAACCAGTTAGTGGTTTATAGAAAGTAGGCAAAATAGGTTGATTTGGTCCTATATGTTTTTCTTACTTTTCACATCGGTCCTACACGTTATGTTTTGTTTCCATGTTAGTCTTTTCCGTCAATTTCGACCTAACGTAGTCAGTTTTGACCTGACATGGCTATCATGTTAGTCTGACACGTTGCTTTTGATCTAATGCCATAAGGTCGAAAGTGACGGAAAGGACTAACGTGGAAACGAAACATAACGTGTAGGACCAATTTGAAAAAATAAAACTTATATGAAAAGTAAAAAAAAAAAAAACATATATGACCAATCAACCTATTTTTCCTATAAATTATTTTGTATTGACATTAAAAAAATTCCGAAATAAATTAGCTTTTGTAATTTTCGATCATGCATTGCATGGTCGAATGAATTGTAAATCCCCGTGGAGCTTTGTTTTCCTGGATGATTCATTTAACATAAAAGTATCTCTCCTTTGTCTTTTAGTTTGTAGAATGCACATTTGATTTGGCTTCAAATCTGATAGGAACAGAGAATGATAAAGATAGGAATGATGCAGTAGAGTGAATTAAAGATAGAAGATAACCCTCACAAATGGGTTCCCAGAGCAGTAGCTCCTCAGAAAAGAGTAGTATATCTCTCTTTGTCTAAAATCAACTAACAGAATATACAATGATTGTTCCCCTCCTACACCCCCTTCACTCTATAGCTACGTGCATGATGTAACTAACTGGACACCTCAGCATTTCCTAATTCTCTCCCTATCCCCTATTCTTTTTCTTTCGACTATACACTCTCCAAACCTTGGGCCTTCCCTGATGTAAGCCCACTAAGTAGTCTTTCTCAAGTTCACCAGCAGACCCAATATCAGGAGGTCTATCACTTCCACCTTCTGAAAGACTAGCCTTGTCCCCAAGGCTGAACGAAGGGAATTGGCTAACCAAATACACCTCATCTTCCCATGTAGCATCTTCCATGGATGACCATTTCCACTGGATTAAATATTGCTTCCCACGGATCCCATTCTTGGTTATTTCTCTGCTGGCCAGCACCATTTCAGGCTCCATAACAGACCCAGATTCAACCTCTAAACTCACAAGGAGATCCACTTCTGCTGTATAGTTACAATTAGCTTTCTTGAGTTGTTAGACATGGAATACAGGATGAACTCGCGATGTATGGGGCAGTTTGACAGGCCACACTTCCATACCTTACCACCACTTGAAACGGGCCATAGAATCTAGGAGCCAGCTTTTGATTAACTCTTCGAGCCATGGACTTCTGTCTATGTGGCCTTAATTTCAAAAACACCCACTCACCAATCTGAAATTCCAACTGCTGCCAGTTTTTATCAGCATACTTTTTCATCTCCCCGTGAGCCTTGACTAGATTGTACTTTAGTTGACGTAGAGCTTCACCCCTTTCTTGCAACTCTCGAGCCACTGCCTCCACCTTAGTCTCCCCTTGAGTAAACTGAATAACCGTAGGAGGTTTTTTGCCATACACCACCTCAAAAGGAGTGGTCCCTATGGATATGTGAAATGTGGTATTGTATCATAACTCAGCCCAAGACAACCACTCCGACCAGCTTTTAGGTTGTTTTGACACAAAGCACCTCAAATATGCCTCTAAGCATCGGTTAATTGCTTCCGTTTGTCCATCAGTCTCTGGGTGATAGGCGGATGACATCTTTAGAACTGTCATTTGCAATTTAAACAGCTCTTGCCAAAAATGCCTCACAAACAAAGGATCTTTGTTACTAAGTAATGATTGTGGAACCCCATGAAGTCGAACTATATCTTTGGCAAAAACCATAGCCACAGTTCTTGCTATATAAGGATGTTTCAGCAGAATAAAAATGTGCATATTTTGACAAGCGGTCCACAACCACCAATACTGTAGCCATACCTTTAGCCTTGGGTAACCCGGTGATAAAATCAAGGGAGACATCCTCCCACACTTGGGTAGAGATGGGAAGAGGTTGCAGTAAGCCATATGGGGATGTGGCTGAATATTTAAACCTTTGGCACACATCACAGGCCTTCACAAATTCATGGATTGTTTTCTTCATTCCCAGCCAATACACAACACCCGCAAATGTCCACAAATATCCTAAATGCCCTCCTAAAGGGGAGGAGTGAAATTCTTCTAACAGTAGAGGAATAAAAGCTGAAGATGATGGTACGACCAACCTATCTTTGTGCATCAAAATTCCATTTCTGAATGCTAAATCCAAGTCTGAGTTTTGGACTTGATTGTAAATCAGCAATAATCTTCTTTAAATGTGGGACATTCATCACTTCTTGTTGGATTTCTTTTCCCTGCTTCCGAATTGTAGAGGAAACCAACATCTTCAAGACTCTTTCTTCATGACCAGATGATATGATCCAAGTTAGAATCATCAAATGATATGATCCAAGTTTGAATCACCGAAATTGAGGATCTATCCAAGAGCTTGTTCTTAGTTCTTATATTAAAAAGATGAAAAGAATTGGGGGAAGAAGAAGGTGCGGTTGTCACCCGAATATGATTAACAAAAGGAAACAACTAAAGAAATGAAATAACTAAACAAGAAACTTAACCAAACAAAGAATTAAAGTGCAACAACTAAAAACAGAATGTAAATGGCGCAAATGTAAAGAAGAACATAAAATAAATTAAAAAAATGGAAGAGGAAGAAGATGAAAGGGAAGGCGTCACAATATTCCAATGGATTTGGAAGATTGATAAGCCAAGGAGGATTCGCCACAAAGAGATAGAACTCTTTGATAAGAATCAAGCAAGTTCTAATCCAAGAACTTGAAGAGGAGGAGTCAATGCTCAACTCACAAAAATTCCCAAATAGGATAAATTCTAATTTCATTCAAAGTTAAAAATGAGGTAATACGAGTCCTATTTATAGAATTTTTATTCTAAGAAGGTGACGGCTAACCCTAATCTTCACCCAAGTAATGCCTACTTCAGCATAAGGAGTCTATCTTGCACAATACAAAAGCCCAATACAAAGAAAACCCAAAATACAAGAAAAATCCCGCCCAGAATTTCGTCCTAAACTTGTATCCAAGTTTTCACCATGTTAGAAGCCGAATCTGGTCAAAAAGCTGGTAATATGATTTGTAGATAATTATCTTAGCTTTCTAACTCATCAAAGAACGCATCCATCGGATATCGGGATCTCAAGATACAGCCAAAACAGGATAGACAGGTCATCACCAACGAAAATAAAGTTTTCAACAAATTTCAATTTGGTTCTTCTTGTTCCATAATTGGCTTGGTTCTTCTCTTCAAAGGTGAACATCCTTGGTTTGCATCATTCCCTCCCTCTTCAAGAGAATTCGACCTCGAATTTATAGCTCCCAAACCTACACAAAAAAAAGGCATGTATTAGTTTTATTGAAAGTTGCATTAAGAAAAAGTCTATTTCTATGGAGACTTGATTTCCTTTGAATGAAACCAAGCTCTTATTCTTCATGTGCCTACAAAACCAACCTCCAGGGTCAAAAACAAGTCTAAAGAATCTATCATACGTAATATCCAAATTAGAAACAATTTCATCATTCATGTAAAACTTTTCAATTCGACCAAGGCTAATAAGGGGTAAAACAACACACTCAAATCTCAAATATTTATCATAATTATTTAAAACAAGTTCATGCAATTTCGGAAAATCATGAATTGAAGCATGTTCTTGCAAATTCAACAAATCATAAAATCTAAGATTAGTGTAAGTCAAGGATTTCTCCTCCCTATTGTTGCTTTTTTCCGCAAATTGGTCTAACACCCCTTCAAGTTTCTTTACAAATTGAAACTTCATATCCAACTTGTCTTCTTCATGAAGGCTAACCATTGCTTGAGGGAATTTTCCTTCATTCACTTTCTTCTCTTTATGACCTAGGGAGGAAATGTAAGACAACGGAACAGAAATAGCAGAACCCCAACACTTGAAGCCACAAACCAACTTAGAAGAAGGTACTAGTGTAGTAGAACTCCATGACTTCCCAAGTGTTTTTGAGGACTCATTCTCGGTTTTAGGGTTTAGCCATTCTCTAGTTGTCTTCAATTCATTCGTTTCCTCTTGCAATCCTTTAGAACCTTGATAGGTCTTGAAAGTCTTCAACTTCAAATTCAAGGTCATGGAAGGTCCACCAATCTCCTTCAAGTCGTGGGGGACTTGTGTCTTTGGAAGCTTTAATTCAACTTTGATTGATGCCTTGCATTCCTCCTTTGGAATTTCATCTTCAAATTTCCGCAAAAGAGAGTCAACACAACTTGACAAAAGGTTAGCATTAGCATTAAAACAAGTATCAGTGTATAAGAAATTGAAAGTAGGTTGTTTTGACAAATTTGCTTCCTCCACCTCACTTTCTTTTGCCTCTCCTTCTTTTGTTTTGCTTTCTTTTGCATTTCCCTTACTCTCTTTTCTATTGTCAATTTTGATCTCACTTTCTTGTTTTTCTTTTTCTCCCTCTTTCTTTTGAATTTTCTCTTCAAAATTGAAAATGTTTCTTTTCATTCTCACCTTTCTTTCATACTCCTTATCCTTTTTTTCATAGCTTCTATGTCTTCTTTCTTTTTCAAACCTCTTATCCTCCATGTCATGAACTTTATATCTTCTCTCCTTGTCTCTACGCCTCTCTTCTTCATGAATTATTCTATCTTTTTCCCTCAACTTCTTTTCATACCTCTCATGCATCATTTGGGTCCAATTACCAACCTTATACTTCAAGTGATTTCGCAACACATCTACGCTCATAGTCCAAGTCTTTAGAACCAAATGTCATCTTGTTGCAAAGCAAACAAGTTAGAAGAAAAAGAAATAGTGTTAAGGACCTCCCCACACACTCAAGTGTTTAACTCTTAGATTTGCACTCGTGTTTCACTCAAAACAAGGCTTTTATGTAATGTTCACTCTTGCCTTTTATCACTCAAAGTCCTCTTTTAATATCCTTGGAAAAGAACTATACTAATTCAAGAATGTAAACAACTACCAAATCTTTGTGAAAATCCACACAAGGTATCAATCAAGAATTTCAAAAATAAGAAAACTACAAAGACAAAACTAAGAGTATTCAGAAGACAAACAAGAAAAGCGCACTCTAATTGGAATTTAGGTGACAAGACTCTAGGGAAAGTGTTTAAAAATAGAATTTGAGCCAAAAATATGTCCAAAACATCAAGTAATATCAATTTTAAGGCTAGAAACATTTAAAATAGGGGTTTTGTGGCCTAATTTGAATTCTACCAAAAAATTTTTTTTTTTTTACTTTTTATAATTGCAGATTGGTCCCTTTGTATTTTCCTGTATCCGGGTTTTTTTTTTTTTTTTTACTTTTTGGGATCCTTACTGTTGCAAAATAACTTTGACCACAAATTTTTCCTGAAAATTACAAAAAAGAACGCCCCAAACAGAATTTAAGTGAATCACAAAGATCAAATAGCCTTTTGAAGCATGAACATGATGAACAAGGAGTTGTTCTTGGGAAGTGTACCCAGAAATTAGATTACCCTCAAATTGATGTCTAGTTCATGCTTTAAGCTGAAAAATTGATTGGTATACTTGATTCCACTTATAAAGACCTTTCAATCAAGGTGTAGATTAACACTCTAACACCATTTCGTGAAATTCATCAAGATCAAAGTGGCTCAAACTCCAAGAACAAGATGAAGAATTCAAAAAAATTCAAAAATCTAAAACATGGAATATGAGGAAAGGAAGCAACTTGAGCTATGAAACATCTTTTGGATGCTATGAATTACAAACCCCAATGGTCTAACAACTTATTACAACACCACAAATGATCAAAATTGATGATCAAAATATGGGGTTGGGCATGGGTTTCAAGGTTAAAAAAATAGCTCAAAAATTGCAAAAATTTCAACACAATCCAACTAGCAAAACCCAAACTAAAAAAGAAATTAAGCTCAAGGAAGCTAGCTCTAGATACCACATGATATGATCCAAGTTAGATACATCAAATGATATGATCCAAGTTTGAATCACCGAAATTGAGAATCTATCCAAGAGCTTGTTCTTAGTTCTTATGTTAAAAAGATGAAAAGAATTGGGGGAAGAAGAAGGTGCGGTTGTCACCCGAATATATCTTTATATATATAAAAGGAAGGAACATTTGGTTGCCCTAATTTTGGTTGCCCTAAGGGTATTTTTGTAATTTTATATATAAATAATGACAGTAATTATAAGCAAAATAATTTTTTTTAATATATTAGATAATGACAACAATTGATTTAATACTTAGATATTATTAATAATATAAAAAAGTATTAATTTTGACATTAATATTGCAACGTAAGTTTATTTAATATATTAGATTGGATATGGCAACAATTGATTAAATTTAAAAAAAAAAATTTGACTAAAATATTTTTTTTGATTAAATTTAAAATATTATTAATGACATAAAAAAAGTATTCATTTTGGCATTTTTTTTTATTTTAATTTTGGCATTATTACTGCAACGTAATTTTTTTTAAATATAATACATTAGATATATGAGATATTAGATATATTAGATAATGGTAAAAATTGATTAAACATTAGAATATTATTAGCAGTATGTTACCCAAAAAAATAATATTATTAGTAATATAAAAAAAAGTATTATTTTCATTACCAAAAAAAAAAGTATTGTTTTTGGCGTTAATACTCCAACCCTGGGGCTTTTAGGCCTTTCCAAATTCAAATATACCATAATGGAGTTGTTATTATGAAAGTTAATTAAAAATCAAAATCATTTTCACATGTTCCGAATACTTCTAATGCAATGACATCAAAATGCCAATAAATCATCACCGGATTTAATGGGAAGAAAGATAACGTCTATTTGAATTGACTTAATTGAAATTTATTCCTAAACGGACAGTTTTAATTGACATAAATTAAATGATTTTTTTAATATAATTATATTTAATATTATTAGTAATATTATTAGTAATATAAAAAAAAAAGCATTATTTTCATTACAAAAAAAAAGCATTATTTTTGGCATTAATACTACAACCTAGAGGTTTTTAGGCCTTTCCAAATTCAATTAATATACCATAATGGAGTTGTTATTATGATAGTTAATTAAAAATAAAAATCATTTTCACATACGCCTAATTCAATGACATTAAAATGCCAATAAATCATAACCGAATTTGATGGTAAGAAAGATAATGTATATTTGAATTGACTTAATTGACGTTTATTCCTAAATGGACAGTTTTAATTGACAGAAATTGAATGATTTTTTTAATATGATTATAAATTTTTTGTGTTCCTGCTCAATCGAACCGTTAGCAATCTCACTCTCGCCCTACTTTATAGTGATTCAGAACAAAAGTGTTTTATTTTCTTCTGAAAGCATTCCCCCGCTTATTGTTCATGCTCAATCAGAAAATGGAGCTCCGGTTATTACTCAGAAGCCTGACACAACTTATGGAAGACAATACTTTCCCCTCGCTACTGTTGTAGGCCAAGTATAATTACTTTTTCTTTCAACTTTTCCGTTTTTCCTTTAAATTCATTATATACTTGATTGCGTATTTTTCGTTGTCTTTAGAAAATAATTAACTATTTTATTTTTGGAACTTGCTTTTCTTATTAATTTACTTTTTTTTTATCCTTAGTGTGTTTATAATTTTTATGTGTTGCGGGTCTATTTGCTCGATCTCAACGTTATTAATCTCATAATATAGGTGATTATATATGTTTCATCTCTTTTTTTAATTAATTTTCATCTCTATTTTTTTAAACAAAGAATTTGTGTCAAAAAAATAAAGTTCAAAATGTGAAAGAACTCAAAAGGTTGTTCAAAAAGGTTGTTTCATTTCCACCGCTTAATCACTCACATTTTACTCTTCATTTTTCCACCCAAATCACTACTATTCATTCATTTAACTATTCTTTAATCTGTCTTATTTTAAAACGTAATAATAATAATAATAATATAAAACCAAGCAAAATGATTTACTGAAAAAAGCCACTATTTAAAAATAATAATAAAATTTAATGACAAAAATCATTATTTAGAATAATAATAAAATATAAAAATTTATTTTTTAGATAAATTTAAAATATCAATTAACTATTTTAAATGATAATAAAATAATAATAAACAAAACTGAATGAAAACATTATTATTTAAAACAATAAAAAATAATGAAAGCTAAAATTTAACCAAAAATTACTTGACTGAAATTGGAGATGAAACTTAAACACAAAAGTAACTATTTACAATAATAATAATAATAATAATAATAATAATAATAATAATAATAACATACGAAACTAAACAACAAAATCAATTTTTGGAATAATCATAAAATAATAGAATATGAAATTGGACAGAAAAATTCATTTTTTGAAATGATAATCAAATAATAAAAGAGGAAAGTGAATATAAAAATTTTTTATTTCAAACTAGAATAAAATAATAAAATATTAAAATTAATCAGAAAACATTTAAAATTATAAAATAATAAATACAACTTACAAAAAGTAACTTTTCAGATAATAGAATAAATAATAAATAATATAACAATAAGAGGGTTAATTCAATATTTTAAATAATACAATAATAAGATGATAAATTATACAAGAAAATTCAAAATTTAAAATAATCATAAAGCAATAGAATGTGAAACTAAACCGTAAAATTCATTTTTTGAAATGATAGTAAAAAATTAAAAGATGAAACTAAATATAATAAAAGTTGTTATTTAAAACAAGAATAAAATAATAATGGATTAAAATTAACCAAAAACCATTTAAAATAATAATATAATAAATAAATCTAAAGAAAATAACTTTTTCAGATAATAAAATAAATAAGATAACATTAAGAGCGATAATTAAATGTTTGAAATAATAATCAAATGACAAAAAATAGTGAAAGTTGAATTTGAGAGAAAGTATACAATAGTAATAACAAAAAGTGAAAATCAAAATTAGTGAAAAAGTATTTGTATAGTAGAATAATAAAATAATAATAGATAAATCTGAGTGACAAAAATTAGTTTTTGAAATAATAATAATGGATTTAATTGGTATATGGTACTAGGCTGCTAGCGAAAATATTTTGTATACTAGCACACTCATAAATTGATACATCACTAAAAATATTTGACTCATATTATAAATCTGTTAAAGTAATATATAATATGATTTCTGACCGATTGACAGTGTAAAAAATTTTACACCGGGGATGCACCAACATTAAACTCAACCAAAATAAGATAATGAAATATAAGATTATGCTAGAAACACATAATAAAATACTAAGGGATTAAATTGAGTAAAAAAAAAATATTATTGTGCTAAAATATTATTGTCGCATTTTTATTTATAATTTAACATTATAATTATTTCATATTTTGTAAATTTACATCATTTACATTTATATAATACATGAAATAAACTATTAAGATAAAAATTTACCATAAAAATCTAATAAAAGAGTAAGATAATTTAGGGTTAGTTTAGAGTTGCCTAGCGGTAATTTGATAAGTTGCTATAGCTACGGACAATTTCGTAGTTTGAAAAATGTTGTAGGGGTAATTTGGTAAATTAGCCTAGAGATAATGATTTGATATATTGATTAGCTTTTATTATTAATAATTTATTATTTAAAAAAATTTAATTTCCATCTTTTGAAATGCTATATTTTCATATATTTTTTTATACAAAAATGCTACATTTTCATTGAATTGCAATAATTTTCTTATATTATTAAATTGTCTTTGAGAAGCAATATATTATTAGATATTAAAAATGATAATAAAAGGTTGTTGGCATATTTTATTTTAGTTAGTTTATTCTTATGTATCAAAAAATATTATTTTAGTTAATTGTCTCAGTTTTAACATTTTAATTTAAATTCTATAAAAATGCATATTAAATTTAAATTGACTTTTGCATATCCATTGTATATTTTTAATTTTTTTAGAGTTTTATTTTAAATTTAAGAAAAATATCAAATTTTCCAAACATGTCTTTAATACTATATATTATATACTCTGAAATGTTATTATAATAAAATTTGAATATAATTAAAATGCATAAAATTGATCATTGACCCAAATTATTTTAGATAATCATCAAAGCTTTAATATATTAATTTAAATTGATTTCTCCATATCCTTTGTATATTTATAGTTTTTGAGAATTTTTTTTGAAATTTAAGAAAAATATCGAAATTTTCAAACATGTATTTGTGAGAGATGTAATGTTACTTTTGATTCTTTATGTTAGTTTGATGTTTAATTTGTATGTTTGGATGTAATGTCATTTTAGTTATCTCAGTTTTTTTTACCATTGTTTTAAATTTTCAACGAGGTTCAAAATCATCGCAGATATTTATATGTGTCAAATATTGTCTTTTTTTAGTCAAATCAACTAATTTAATACAAATCGTGACTCTGTTTATTACACATATATTTTTAATTTGGAAATATAAACTATAGATAATATTATTCATGTCACATGAATATCACGTGCATCGCACGGGTACCCGTACTAGTGATTAACAAAAGGAAACAACCAAAGAAAGGAAATAACTAAACAAGAAACTTAACCAAACAAAGAATTAAAGTGCAACAACTAAAAACAGAATGTAAATGGCGCAAATGTAAAGAAGAACATAAAATAAATTAAGAAAATGGAAGAGGAAGAAGATGAAAGGGAAGGCGCCACAATATTCCAATGGATTTGGAAGATTGATAGGCCAAGGAGGATTCGCCACAAAGAGATAGAACTCTTTGATAAGAATCAAGCAAGTTCTAATCCAAGAACTTGAAGAGGAGGAGCCAATGCTCAACTCACAAAAATACCCAAATAGGATAAATTCTAATTTCATTCAAAGTTAAGAAATGAGGTAATACGAGTCCTATTTATATAATTTTTATTCTAAGAAGGCGACGGCTAACCCTAATCTTCACCCAAGTAATGCCTACTTCAGCATAAGGAGTCTATCTTGCACAAAACAAAAGCCCAATACAAAGAAAGCCCAAAATACAAGAAAAATCCCGCCCAGAATTTCGTCCTAAACTTGTATCCCAGTTTTCACCATGTTAGAAGCCGAATCTGGTCAAAAAGCTAGTAATATGATTTGTAGATAATTATCTTAGCTTTCTAACGCATCAAAGAACGCATCATCGGATATCTGGATCTCAAGATACAGCCAAAACAAGATAGACAGGTCATCACCAACGAAAATAAAGTTTTCAACAAATTTCAATTTGTTTCTTCTTGTTCCATAATTGGCTTGGTTCTTCTCTTCAAAGTTGAACATCCTTGGTTTGCATCAACCAGGTTTGTAAACCACATCAAATTGGTAACCAAGGAGCTTGGACACCCAACATTGTTGATCACAGCTAGCTACCCTCTGTTGCAAAATGTGTTTCAAGCTTCTTTGGTTCGTAAACACTACAAAATTCCTTCCAATGAGGTAGTACCTCCAATGCTGAACTGCCAACATCAAGGCCATTAATTCCTTTTCATAGACAGATTTAGCCAAATTGCTATTAGCAAGGGCTTTGCTGAAATACGCAATTGGTTTCCTATTTTGCATTAACACAGCTCCTATTCCTCTTTCAGAAGCATCACACTCAATTTGAAAGGTTTGAGTGAAATCGGGTAATGCCAAAACAAGTACAGCTGTCAAAGCCTCTTTCAACTTCTCAAAGGCTTCTGCGGCTTCGGGCCCACTACAACATTTTTGCTTTATAGGAACAGTTAAAAAATGTAGTCATAGCAAAGAAAAATATTGCCTAATGTTTCAGGCAATAATTTCCAATGTTTCCAATTTTAGCGTTACCTATTGTCTAAGGCAGCATGTTTTTTTACCTTTTGACCACATTTTTTGCTTAATTGTTGCCTATATTATAGGAACAGGCAACAATTATCAAACAAGAAGTGTTGCCAAAAACATAGATTCTATGGCAACATTTGTAAATTGTTGGTTAATGTATTTTTAGGCAACACTTTTCATTTGTTGCCTATTTGAGCGTTACCTAAAACAAAAAGTTGTAGTGGCCCCCACTTAAATCCTTCCTTTTTGTCAGATCCGTCAATGGCTTTGCAATCTTCCCATACCCTTTAATGAACTTTCGATAATATCCGGTTAGACCCAAGAAGGCTCTCACCCCCTTTAACACTATGTGGAACTGGCCACTCCACTACACTTTTCACTTTGGAGTAATCCACTGCAACCCCACAACCTGAAATCACATGCCCAAGGTACTTCACTTGCTGCCTCCCAAAAGAACACTTCTTTTGATTAGCTACAAATTGATTCTCCTCCAATACCCGAAGCACTGGGTGTAAATTTTGGAGATGAGACTACCAATCTTTGGTATACACAAGAATGTCATCGAAAAAGACCAATATGAACCTCTGCAAATACTGTTTAAAAATCTGGTTCATTATGGATTGGAAAGTGGCATGGGCGTTTTACTAAACCAAATGACATGACAAGGTACTCATAATGTACCTCATTAGTCTTAAATGCCATCTTGTGAATGTCCTAAGTAATTTCCCACCTTGCATGAAGGTTTATTTTTCAACAAAAGAATCAAAATCCTCTAATATGAGGAAAATAAAATGAACTAGGGTAGGAGTTTGAGGACTTTTAAAATTTTTTTACATCCTAATTTCTTTAAAAAACTCTTAAAATGTCTTCCCCTTCCAACTATCAAACAAACCCTAAGCGATAAAACGGTTAAGAAAATTATTATATCCAACTTTTATACGTATATATTGCATATATAGTTAAACTCATATATCAATATTGTGCGAAAATACACTTTTGATTGGTATAATATTTAATTGAAATTACTTGCATTCCTACGTATACGTGGATTGGTTGTACTAACATTTTCAATATTGTAAAAAACACTTCATTATTTTTTTAACAAAAAATTGATTACTTTTTTTTTTTTACGAAAAAAAATTTTGATTACTTAATTGCACTAGTAATTGATTGTGAATATTTCTTTGATTTTTGAAAAAAATTATTTAATAATGTGTACGTCCACTGGCGTGTAAATTGATTGGTCGCTGTTTTTTTTATCATTACAATTTTTATGATAATAATAATAATAATATTGAAAGGTAAAAGTTTATCCCGCTTAATTAGTCCAATCAGATGGTGAGAAATGAGAATCATTTGACATGATCCATTAATTTAATTTATTTAATTAAGATGATACTTTTTGATTGGATTAAATAATTTTTACTCTTCAATTTTCTATATACCAAAAAATTCACCACAATATATTAATATTATCTTCCTCTAGAAGTTCAAATAGTAGTAAATAGAATTCCCGATAACTGTTTAAAATATATTTCCCCAACAGAAAAATAATAATAGGCCAATTAAAAGGGCAATATGTAGTCCTCCGAATACAGTAACTTAAAGCCATATTAAATGTTTTAAAAATTGATCTGATCATTAAATATAACCTGTTCGACCACTGATTTACGGTTCACTAGTTGAAGGATGGTCAAACTGATTATAAATATATATATATATATATATATATATATATATATATATATATATATTATAATATAAAAAAAACCAATAAAGAAAATATTCATGACCATGAGAAGGTGAGTATTGCTTTTTTTTTTTTTTTAATCACGGTATTGTTTTTTTATATATATAAAATTATATATATGTATGTGATTTGCTAACATATACCCACTCATTTTTTAGAAGGAGTACGTTAGTAAGTTATAACTAAAAATTTGTCAAATACACCCGAAGGTGTAGTTTGCTAACGTATTCCTTCTAAAAAATGAGTGGGTGTATGTTAGCAATCCCATATAGAATTTGCTAGCGTACATCCACTCATTTTTTAGAAGGAGTACGTTAGCAAATTATAACTAAAAATTTGTCAAATATAGCTAAAGTTGTAACTTGATAACGTACTCCTTCTAAAAAAATAAATGAGTGTAAGTTAACAATCTCATATATATATATATATATATTTGTGACGCGTTTACCTTGTTAGGAATTGAGAAATGGAAAATTGAAATTGAAACAAACTTGAGCAATTGAAGCAATGACAAGAGACCTTTATATTCTCGTATATTATTTATGGCCCATTTTATATATTTGAGCCCATTTTAGCACTAAAAAAGCCTAACCTAACCCAACTTTACTTTACATTCTTTACTGCCCTTTATCTTCTAGACTACCTGTTAGCGGCGGCAACAAGGAGGATGCACGGGCTACTAGCGCCACTGCACTAATGATGGAGAGGAATGACGGTGTTATTAACTGGTGTAACTTAACTTAATTAAGCATTAGTTAAGTTAGTTTATTTTACTAGTTAGTTAACTTAGCTGTTAGAAAGTAGTTAGCTTAGCTGTTAGTTTGTTACGGCAGTTACTTGTCATACACCTTATATAAAACCTTGAATTTTTTCTCTTTCTCAATATAATGAAGTTTTCAACCAACTTTGCCTTTTCTCTCACCTTTCTCTCTCTCTCTCTCTCTCTCTCTCTCTCTCTCTCTCTCTTAATTGTTCATTCTCATAGCAACCATTGTTGCAATTCTCTGTTCTGAAGTATATCAGAACACTTCATCAAGCCTTCGGCTTTCTACATGGTATCAGAAGAATTTTGATACTCTTCGCTGCTTCAATGGCTGATGGATCTTCCGACACTGCTTAGAATCAAAATTCACCTTATTGTATGCATCCTTCGGAGAATCCGAGTGTGGTTCTCGTTTCTCCTCCTCTATCGGAGCAAAATTATCATCAATGAGAAAGATCCATGAAGGTGGGCTTGATCTCAAAGAACAAATTAGGGTTTGTAGATGGAACCATTGTTAGTCCATCCAGAACCGATCCTCTTTTCTTTGTTTGGCAAAGAGCAAATAACATGTGGCTTGCCCCTCATGAAAAATAGCATAATACTGCACCTGACATGACTCATTTGAAAGTCTTGGGCTGCTTGTCTTTTGCTAGCACTACACTTGCACCCAAAACTAAACTTGACCCAAGAGCTTGTAAGTGTGTGTTTTTAGGATACATAGCTTGAACAAAGGGTTTACCCTTCTTAATCTGCACACTAGAGAACTTTTTGTCTCTCGACATGTTGTTTTTCATGAATTGGTTTTTCCTTTTGCATCTCATTCATCTCCATCCTCCCCTTCCCCTTCCCCTTCCCCTTTACCCATTTCTCCAACCATCCACCCTGCCATCTATGACCAAACCCCTTTACCCCATTACACACCACCTCCTGACCCTGATCCCATCATTTCTTTCCCCTCCCCTACAACTGACAGTTCTTCACCACACCTCCCTTCTACAGATCTCTCCATACACCTTGATACTTCTTCCCATAGTCCACCATTCTCACCCTTATGCCAGCAGCCCAGAAGATCCAATAGAGTGTGACAGACACCCTCGTTTTTACAGGATTATAATTGCAACCTTGCAGCTACCAAAGCTGTCACCACTTCTGCTTCTACTCTAACTTATCCCATTTCTTCTTACTTGTCATATGATGCCTTATCTCCTAAAGCTTTTGTTTTATCTGTGTCCACTGAGGTTGAGCCTGCTAGCAACTTTGCTGCTATCAAGCATGACTGCTGGACATAAGCCATACAAGGTGAACTACATGCTCTGGCAGAGAACCAAACTTGGACCTTAACTGATATTCCTCTAGGAATAGTTCCTATAGGGTGCCAATGGGCTTTTAAAATCAAACACAAGACTAATGGTTCAATTGAACGTTACAAAGCAAGGCTCGTGGCTAAGGGCTACACACACACCGAAGGTATTGATTACCTAGATACAATCTCCCCGGTTGCAAAAATGACCATAGTAAGACTCATCTTATCCTTAGCCTCCATCCATAGTTGGTATTTGAAACAATTGGATGTGAACAACGCCTTTTTACTTGGAGATTTACTTGAGGATGTCTACATGACCCTACCACCTGGCCTCACCCCTTCTCATGCTGGACAAGTATGCAAGTTGCAGAAATCTTTGTATGGCCTTAAACAGGCCAGTTGCCAATGGTTCGCAAAGCTCTCATCCTTCCTTCTCAGCTCTGGCTATTCTCTCTCTAAAAGTGATCATTCTCTTTTTGTCAGATCTTCTCCACAACACTGTGGATGATGTCATCCTTACTGGAAATGAATTAGCTGAGACACATAAAATAAAACATGCCCTTGACACGACCTTCAAAATCAAGGACTTAGGGGATCTCAAATTTTTCTTAGGCTTGGAGGTTGCCCGCTCTCCTCAGGGCATTGTTGTTAACCAAAGGAAATATGCCTTAGAGCTTGTATCAAATGTTGGCTTGCTTGATTGCAAGCCTGCCACCTCCCTTTATGGACTGCAAGCAACACCTGCATCAAGAGGACGCTGCCCCATTTGATGATGTTCTGACTTACAGAAGACTCGTTTGTCGATTGCTCTAATTCACCACAACTCGGCCTAGTATAGCTTTTGCAATCCAGCAGCTATCCCATTTCATGTGTAAGCCAACCATTGTCCATCAATCTGCAGCTCTCCAAGTCTTAAAGTACATCAAAGGCACTCCTGGCCTTGGCCTTCATTTTCCTGCTGATTCCAATATGCAATTAAAGGCTTATAGTGACAGTGATTGTGTGACGCCCCCAAAACTTAACCTCACTCTCTCTGATACCTTAAACATATAGATACAGTTTAATTAAAATTTAAGTAGATAAACAGTTATCACAGTCCAACAATTACTCATCAGATTTCCGTCTGGAAGCCATAGCTTAAAAACAACAACTGTAAAAACAGACGCCCCACTGGCCATGGTACAACTCACAAGACACTCAACGATGCCTCTGAGGTCTCTCTCTCCACACGGGATGCGTTGACGCCAAACTTGTCGTTCACGATGGGGCCCCACCTCGACTCAGCTTTACCCGCTACAGCTCTTCCGGCAACAACTAGCACCTCCGCCTTCGGATCACGACCCGATGACAGACATGTAAAACATAGGGAAGCATGCACAGGAGTAAGAAACGCTACAATATCATGCAAAGGGAGATCACATAGCATATAGCACATCAACATGCACAAAACAAGTACAACCAGCAAGCACATCTATCTCTCGAGATCACCACAACAGTCAACCTTCAGGTTATCACAACTAGGGATCACCACTTACTCTACATGCACAACTGAGTCTATATGATTGGTCAATTCTACAACGCGCACTCTTACAATGGGAATACAACAGTCAACCTCCAACTGTGAGGAATGACAATCCAATCTCCAACTGCGAGGGTAGATGTTCACTAGGTAATAATGGCTCCTCCAACTGCGAGGACATCTAGTCGAACGTTCAAGTAATCGCCTCCTGAGTTTCCAAGACATTGCAACAGTGGTTCCTCCAACTATGAGGAGCACTGCCCCCCCGAGCCCCTCCAACTGTGAGAAGACCTGAGAAGTTCTCTAACTTTGAGAAAGCACCTTTATTCCTCCAACTGTGAGTTCCGCCATCTTGGTTGCCCCGGAGTGTCCACCTCAAACACCAACCTCATGCAACAACCACTCAAACTACTGTTGCAGTTGTACACGCGGCTTTCACCACAATAATGCAAATGCTATGATTATGCACCCATCATCTCGACAACGTCTTAACAACAACTTAATCAATGTCTCAAGGTCCACGTCCTCCAACTGTGAGGATGTCACTCTCCAACTATGAGAGCCACCTTCAACTTATATCAACTGGCTTACAACAGCAACTACGAATCCAACAACACCGACCACACTATCCATCCTAACATCACACCAACCGTCTCTAGAGTCAATCAAGATCATATCAATCACAATCACATTAACATATCATAGTATAACAACATATCATCATTGCAGGCATACCAAATAGCACTTAAGCATGTTATAACAACAAACACCTCATCTAGCAGGTTATCATATACGACATTATTTCAACATGTTATCAATTACTGCATGCAAGCACACATCCTCAATCAACATATATCGTAGATCGGCCTAACGGCGATAAACCTACAATTCCTAAAATTGCATTGGTATCACGATCTAGTAGTCCCCAATGTGAGTTAGGTATTGGCGGTTACTCAACCACTAGTAGGGTTTGAGGATCCCTACACATGTTAACAATTATATACTACACCTACGATTCCAGGATATTTGAGGTTTCTTCCTCCTCACCTGGTGATTCTTTCCAACACACTCTCGTATCCACGGACAGTCTTGACCCTCGATCTCACGAGCACCACGAACACCTTAACGACCACTATGAGTGCAACACCACTGCCACCAACACGCAGCTTCCCCAATCACCAAGGACTCAGCCGTAACTCCTCCTTCACCTACGAGCACCACCGCGTCCTCAAACTTTGCCCTAATCACGCAAACAACACGTAGACTATGGCATTAATCTTAATACGAAGCTAAAACCGTGAATAGAAGTTTAAACCATAAGAGAACATTGTATACCCGTAATGTAGGTAGATACGGAACCTCGACTTACCCTTGACGTATCACAGAAGTAAACCGGTAGAATTGGAGTAGAAGTCGAGCTGATCACGAAAACACTAATGGAATCGAAATCGGATCAATGAACGGATCACAACTTAGGCCACCAGCTTCAACCTCACCTCTGTCTGTCTATCTCGAGTTCTCTGTATGCAGGTGGAGAGTGAAAACACTTCCCTCGGTGAAAATGAAGAAATATATATTGGGAAAGATCCTACTGTCCACGCTTTAGCGTTGGGATTCTCCACGCTTTAGCATTCCAGCGCTTGAACGTTGTCCTTCTCAACGCTTGAGCGTTGACGTTTCCTCACCGCCAAGCCATCGCCTCTCACGTGCCAGCTGCGACGCGTAACTGACATGTGTCGCTTTCTGTCCCATCACTGCCAGTCAACTAGTCAGAGTGGCCACGCTTGAGCGTCTAAGATCGCCATGCTAGAGCGTTCTCATGATCCACGTTTCTCGCGTTCTTCACGTTTCTCTTAGCCAATTCAACCTTATCTCTTGACACACCTTCTAAGCATACTTCCAAGCATAAAATACTCCTCAAGCCTAAACACGTTTACAGCCATGTATTAATTAAGATGATGAAAATTGGGGATGTTATAGATTGGGCCACTTGCCCTGACATCAGAAGATTAGTTACATGTTATTGCATCTTTCTAAGCTCCTGTGAGGTCAAGTACAGGGCTATGGCTGCTACCACATGAAAACTGTAGTGGCTTACTTATTTACTCCACGACTTACAAATCCCCTTCATTTCCCCTGCACTTCTCTACTGCGACAATCAGTTGGCCATGCTTGCAGCAAATCCAGTCTTCCACGAACGCCACATTGAGTTGGATTGCCACATAGTACGAGAGAAGTCCTCCATAGGCCTCCTCAAGTTATTGCTTGTACCTTCAGCCATGCAGCTTGCAGACATATTGACCAAGCCACTCCATTCTCAGGCTTATTGAGACATTCAATCCAAGTTGGGCATTCTAAACATTTGTGCTCCAACTTGCGGGGGGTATTAACCGGTGTAACTTAATTAAGCATGAGTTAAGTTAGTTGACTTTACCAGTTAGTTAATTAACTTAGCTGTTAGAAAGTAGTTAGCATAGCTGTTAGTTGGTTATGGCAGTTACTTGTCATACACCTTGTATAAAACCTTGAATTCTTCTCCTTCTCAATAGAATGAAGTTTTCAACCAACTTTGCCTCTTCTCTGACTTTTCTCTCTCTCTTGATTGCTCATTCTCATAGCAACCATTGTTGCAATTCTCTGTTCTGAAGTATATCATAACACTTCATTGAGCCTTTGAATTTCTACAGGCGTCTTCCTGCCATCAACACTGACCACGTTTGACTGAGAAACGGCGGCGTCTTCCTGCTATCAACACCGACGCATGATTTTGTCTGCAACCATGGCTTTTTTTCTGCCACCATGGCTTTTTTCTTCAACGGTTCAATCCCGATTTTTTGCATCAACGGTTTTGGGGTCTTTCCGGACGGTACCTGGTCCGGTTAACCAGTTTACATGTCCGATCGGTCGGCCCGTTTCTGACAACACTAATAATAACTACATATGTTCAAATAGTAAATAATTATTAGCTCTCAGTCAGTTCATTTACACTTGACTCCGAGTTGTATATATTCTTCACATTGTATCAATTCATTTATGCTTATCATTTTATTCTTCCGGTCTCTCTTGCAACATTAACGTTGCCAGAACATCCAAGACTCGCTCCTACTACAAGCAACAGAACAACCTCTCCTGTAGCATGTATGTGTGTGCGTGCGTGCGCTTGCTTTATTTATTTCTTTTATTTTTTGGTCTATTGCGTTCTTTGATTGGGGTCCATGGAATTTTGTGATTTTGACTATTCTTTTAACTTTTCAAGATTATTGCATCTTGATAATGGGTTTAAAAATCTGTAGTGGATAAGGGTCAAGTTTTTTATGTGACCATGAACTCTTTCTCTTAGTGATCAATTATTGTTTTCTTTTCCTTTTTTTATCTTTCAATTTTTTAAAATTTTCAGCCGTGTTGAATTAATATAAAATGTACTTTTTTTGTGCTAATAAAATGTACTTTTACAGGGTTGATTTGTTTATTTATTATATGTTATGGTGTTACAATTTGGATTGGAATTGCAAGGATAAGATCACTATAATAGGCGATTTTCGAGAGAGAGAAATGCTTTTCATTTTAAGCAGTGAGGAAAGAAGAGAAAAACCACAAAAGGAGAGGGGAAAGAGCAGAGAATAGCGAGATAGAGAATAGTGAAGCATCTCAAGCGAGAGTACATCTTAGAGGAGTGACAAAACAATATGCTATGCTTGATGTCTTCATTTGGTCTATGAATTTTGTTTTCTCGTGTTCTCAATACACATACATGTCAGTTTTATTGTTTCTCAATCATAAAATATAGAACAACATAAATCATTTACATTAATGTCCCTATTCCTATCAATATATTAAGAAACATACATGAAATTAATAACAGATGTATACATACCTCACCAGTTTGAATTCTTTTCAATATTTAGTTGTTAAAGGATGCAAAAGTTAGTTAGGATATCCAGTTTTTCATTCTGTTATTTTGTTAAGTTAGTTTCTGTTTTCTTAATTGATTAGTTAGGGACTGTTTGATTTGTTTCTAGTTTCCTGTTTTCATTTTCTGATTCCAAATATAATTACAACACAAAAAATTATAAAAGTGTCACATTGTTTTTATTTTGTTTCTTGTTTCCAACGATTTGTATAGGAAATAGTGAAAACAAACAAAAAGTTGTTTTCAGTATTTCCTGTACAAGTTTTTAAAAATAAGAAACAGAACAAAAACAATGTGACAATTTTGTAATTATTTGTATTGTAATTATTTATAAAAACAAGAAATGAAAACAAAAAATTAGAAACAAACTAAACAGGCCCATACTCCCAGTTTTCTGTTTTTCTGTTACTATCTTTTGAATGCTATTGAGTGCTTCAAGGCAAGGCCTCACAGCTCCTCTTGTATAAATAAATAGTCCTTTATTATCAATGAAACAGATGATAATTCATTTTTACTAATATGATAACACAGATCCTTCGTCTGAAGCTATGGCTGAAGTGCCTCCTGTGAGAATGACGATGTCAAATGAAGGCCGACATGCTCTGCCAATTGCCGTCACGGAACTTTTTCAAACTCACAAAGTTTGTAGGTATGTTTATAGAGACGTCTATCTTTTGGTGATTTCTAATGTTGAAATGATCTCTTAAGAGGCACAAACATCAGTAGTTAACTTCATACTGCTCTGCAAGTCTTTAATGTTTCAACAATTATGTCATGTATTTATGGAGCAATTGGAAAGTAGGCCTATTAGTACCTTAATGGACTCTGTTTTGTTAGTAGGCCTGTTAATAGTAGTTAATGGTAATGAGTTAGTCATCTTAAAGGTTGTTGTATTGTATTGTCAAAATACTAGGTAAAAAGGAGTGTGGTCCCTTGTCTCTCCTGATTTGTGGAAATGTTGTCTAACGTTTGTTGTATCTGAAATGAAAGCCTTCTGGCTCGTTGCTATTCTCCTCTTGCTATTCTTCTCATTGTTGCTTCAAAATTTTGTTTTCTGTTTTTTCTAACATTATCATTCCATAAAGGAGGAAATCAAAATGACAAGTTCTCTATTTTTTATCTTCTTGTTTAGGTGATAGTTGTCTTATGTAGCTTTTATTTATCTTGGCAGCTTGAATATGATATACAAAGGATTGCGTGAAATGGCAATGTCCAAAACTGTGCGTTTCGAGGAAGATTCTAAAATTGCAGTGGATGCAGCTCGTAGTCTTGATGCTCTAATAGATGAGGTGAAGGCTGTCATAGGAGAAGTTGCATGGGATATCCATGGTTTTTATGTGTTAAAATCATCACAACATGATGATTATACATTATTCAAGTTGTTTTTCTCTTTCCCAAAAGTAAAAGAAAAGAACATTATTTTTTGCTCTAGATGTGGTTAAAGAATTTTAAAAACAAATGGCACATTCCATTTGTTATATAACACCCAAGGTTGTATTGGTTATTGCAGAAATATTGTAATTGGTATGTTCATTACAAGTGAACCCAATGCCATGCTGAAGAAAGATTTTGTACTTGAAACTGCAAAGCGAAAGGGCATTGTGATGGTCACTGATAATATATATTACAAGGTAAGTTTTCTTCTAATTTTAACAACTAAACTTTTTTTTTTTTTTTGGGGGAGGTAGCTATGATATTGTTGAAGTTATAGGGTTCTGGATGTGTAAGGAGAGAAGAGAGAAACCACAAAGGGAAAGGGGAAAGAGCAGAGAATAGTGAAGCATCTCAAGCGAGAGTACATCTTGGAGGAGTGACAAAACATTTCTATCAAAACAATATGCTATGCTTGATGTTTTGAGGAGTTAGGTAATTCAATTAGTGATTGTTAGTGATTGAAAGTGATGTAACTAATTGTTAGTTAGTTAGTTGGTTAGTTTGTCCATGAGGATTACAACTTGTGTATATAAAGTGGATTGCATTGATTCAATAATGATATGAGAAGTATTATTCAGTGAAAATCCTATTCTTTCAATTCTCTATTCTCTGTATATAGTAATAATAGTGTGAGTGTAATATGCTTCTTGTTCTAACAAATTGGTATCTAGAGCTTTATTGATTAAGGGACCTGTGAGTGAAAGAGAAGGCAGCTTGTGTGAGTGAGTCGAGCCATCAAGGGAGTGAATCATGACTGGTTCTAATGGCTCTTTCCCTGCGAATCTGCCAGTTCTTGATGGTAAGAATTGGGAACAATGGATGGTGAAGATGGAGGTGATTTTCGAATGTGCTGGAATTAGTGAAGTCTGGAGTTCAAGAACCTGAGGAAGGAGCACCAGAGGCGTTGAAGGCAGCATACAAGGTAACCAAGAAAAGAGATTGCAAAGCACTTTTCTTGATTCATCAATGTGCTGATGCTGCGAATTTTGCGAAGATTGCCTCGGCCAAAACATCTAAGGATGCATGGGACATCTTGACCAAGGCATAGGAGTGGTGACAAAATGAAGAAAGTAAAACTTCAGTCACTTAGACGACAATATGAACTATTGTCCATGGCTGATCAAGAAGCAGTAGCTGCCTACTTCACAAGAATTCATATGCTGACTAATTCTATGCACGCTTGTGGTGAGAAATTTACAGATCAGCAAGTTATTGAGAAAATCTTAAGGACTTTGACTCCTCGATTTGACCACATTGTGGTGGCAATAGAGGAATCAAAGGATCTTGAGAAGGTGAAATTAGAGGAATTGCAAAACTCTCTTGCGGCTTATGAACAAAGATTAAATGAAAGAAGTGGTGAAAAGTCTCAAGAATAGGCTTTGCAAGTTCAAACCAGTCATAAGAAGAAAAGTGTAGGTGGCTGGCACAAGAAGGGAAAGGGCAAGTGGAAAGAAAGGAAGAGCAATGGGATTGGTGACTCATCCATTGATCAAGATCAAGATCATAATCATGGTGACTCCTCGAGTAGCAGGAAAGTCAAACCTGATCGAGGTAAAAGGGGAAAGAAAAGGTTTGATAGAAGAAAGGTATAATGCTACAACTGTCAAAACTGGGGCCACTTTTGATGGAGTCCAAGTTCAAGAAGCTCAAAGTCAACTTGAAGGAAGCTTGATAGAAATGGAAGGACCTATGACTAGAATAAGGGCTAAAAGGATGCAAAAATCATTAGAGAAGGAAGTGGCATATTTGATTAATACAAAGCCCAACTTGGAAGAAGGCCCAAATGAAAGTCAACTCCTCATTATTGATCTAGAAGAGGCGTGATGCAAACCTAGGACAGTCACCTTTGACAAGAAGAACCAAGTCAATTATGGAACAAAAAGAACCAATTTGGAAATTGTTGAAACACTCATTTTCGTTGGTGATGACCTTTCATCTTTGTTTCCAATGTAACTTGAGCTATGGTTATCTGATTGAGGCGTTCTTGGTGGCGTTGGAAAGCTAAGAGGATTATCTAAAATTCATATTTCTAGTGTCAAGACCGAATTAGGCTTCTATGATGGTGAAAACTGGGCTACAAGATTAGGACGAAATCCTAGACGGGATTTTTCCTATATTTTGGGCTTCCTTTGTATTGGGCTTATGTTTTTAGACTTCTTATGCTGAAGTAAGAATTACTTAGGAGAGGATTAGGGTTAGCCGTCACCTCCTTAGAATAAAATTCTATAAATAGGGATGTAATACCTATCTTTTTCGAACCTTTGAATAAAATTAGAGTTTTCCTATTGGAATTCTTAGAGAGTGTTATTCTCTTCTCTCAAGTTCTTGCATAGAACTTGTTTGATTCTTATCAAGGAGTGCTACTCCTTGTGGCGAATCCTCTTTTGGCTTATCAATCTTCCAATTTCTTGGAAGCAATTGTGGCGCCTTCTTTCATCTCTTATCTTTTCCATTTGTTCATTTAATTTTCGTTTTTTTCTTCTTGTCTAGTTTCAATTCGGCACTTTTATTTTAATTTGCTATCGTAGTTTAATTCTTGTCTTTAATTTGCCATATTTCTTCCATTTCTTGTTATTTTCATCATCATCATCTCGGGTGACATCTCACCTTTCTCTTTCCCCCCTTCTTCTCATCCATTGGTCATAAACTTCAAGTGATTAAGCTCAAGGAAAGATCCAAACAAACAATGATTCATATTTGGATCATATCATGTGGTATCAAGAGCTAGCTTCCTTGAGTTTAGTTCCTTGATTTTGAATTTTGAAATTTTTCAAAATGGTCATCATGTTCTTGAGAGTTAAGCCACTTTGATCTTTATGAATTTCAAAATTTGGTGTTAGATTGTTAATCTACACCTTGATTGAAAGGTCCTTACAAGTGGAATCAAGTATACTAATTATTTTTAGAGTTTGAAGCATGAAATAGACATTATTTTGGGGGAAATTAAAATTTGGGCACACTTACCCAAGAACATTCCTTTGTTCATCATTTTCATGCTTCAAGAGGCTTTTGATTTAGTTGACAACACCCAAAACTATTTGGGGTGTTATTGAAAATTTTTAAAATTGTGGCCAAAATAAAAAAAAAATAGACAAAAGTAAGAGTCCCAAAAAAAAAAAAATACAGGGACTATTCTGCAAATATTATATGTTTAAAAAAAAATCGCAGAATTCTAGAAGAAGGCCACAAACTCATTTTTGTTTATGCTAGCCTCTTAAAAATTGGATATACTTGTTGCCTTGGGACAATAATAACTCTGGCTCAGTTTTCAAAATCCTTTCCTAAACACTTGGTCACTAAAATACTCATAGTTTTGTGTTTGCAGTTCTCCTTTCTTTGAACTCTTGATTGATGCTAAATTAGGATTTTTACACAAGTTGTAGCATTTATGCATTATTCTTGACTCTTGCAAGTTCTTTCCAAGGACATTGAGGGAGAATTTGAGTGGAAAAAGGCAAGAGAGTAAAAATACATCTTGAGTAGAAAAAGCCTATTTTGAGTGAGACAAACACTTTGTGAGGATGGTGAGATCAATTGAACAAGAGGATACTCCTCCTCCCTCACCTAGAACCATTAATCTTCAAGCAAGAATGGATAATTAATTTCAAGCCATAACAAGGCAATTGGAGAGGATGAACGAGAGGTTCAATAACATGGAGCGAGAGAGACCCTTTGTCACTCAAAACGATTCTCATCACGGAAGTGGGTATGAGAGTGAAATGGAGAGGCCAAGAGGAGGAGGTTGGCCTAGACATAGAGAGAGACAAAATGATAGAGAAGATAGGATCGAGGGAGTAAAAATCAAAATACCAACCTTTCAGGGAAAGAATGATCCCGAAGCCTACTTAGAATGGGAGATGAAGATAGAGCAAGTCTTTGCATGCCATAATTATAGTGAGACAAAGAAGGTTAAGATAGCCTCCTTAGAATTTATAGACTATGCCTTGATTTGGTGGGATCAATTACAAAAGGAGAGGAGAAGGTATGATGAAGATCCTGTCGATACTTGGAGGGAGATGAAGGCCATCATGAGAAAGAGGTTCATTTCCTCACATTACCATCGAGACCTTCACAATAAATTGCAAAGGATGTCTCAAGGTTCTAAAAGTGTGGATGAGTACTTTAAGGAGATGGAGGTAGCTTTAATTAGAGTTAACATCAATGAAGGGAGAGAGGCTACTATGGTACGATTTTTGAGTGGCCTCAATCAAGACATTCAAGACATTGTTGAGCTCCAAAGCTATGTTGAAATGGATGACTTAGTCCATCAAGCAATTAAAATGGAGCAACAACTCAAAAGAAAGAAGTACAAAACTCCTTCCTCCAACTACCAAAGCACAACTTGGAAAGACAAACAAAAGAGGGAGGGAGCCTCCCAAAGGTACAATGAGGCTTCGACTTCACAAAATTTTTTTGAAAAAAAGGATGTTACTACTCCTTCCTCTTTAACTAGTAAAAGGAGTAGGAACATTAAATGCTTTAAATGTTTGGGAAATGGCCATATTGCCTCCCAGTGCCCAAACAAAAGAACTATGGTTTTAAAAGATGGCTACTTATCTAGTGAAGCGTCTTCTCAAGAGGATAATAGTGGTCTTGAAATCACTCCTCAAGAAGGTGATTTACTAATGGTAAGGAGACTATTGGGAGTGCATTGGAAAGAAAACAATACTCAAAGAGAAAACATTTTTCACACAAGATGTTCAATACAAAATAAAGTTTGCTCTTTGATTATTGATGGAGGAAGTTGCACCAATGTGGCTAGTGAAAGATTAGTCAACAAACTTGCTTTAAAAACTATTCCTCATCCGAGGCCTTACAAGCTTCAATGGTTGAGTGAAGACGGTGAGTTGTTGGTTAATCAACAAGTTTTGATTAACTTCTCCATTGGAAAATACAAAGATGATGTGCTATGTGATGTTGTCCCTATGGAGGCCGGACATATCCTTTTAGGAAGGCCTTGGCAATATGATAGGAATGTGACTCACAATGGCCTGACAAACAAGTATGTTTTGAAACATAACAATCTCAATATCACCCTTGTCCCTCTTTCCCCAAAGGAAGTTTGTGAGGATCAAGTTAAATTGAGAATGAAAAGAGAACAAGAGAAAAAAGAGATTAATGAACACAATTTTGAGAACAAGAGTGAAAATGAGAGAGAAGAACTAAGAGCAAAGAAGAAAGAAAAGGAGGGAAAAATTGAGAGAAAAGTCGAGAGTCTATTCATGAGAGTGAGTGAAGTGAAGAAGGCTTTCTTAGCAAAGAAGCCTATGTACTTGATGTTTTATAATGATGCTTGCTTAAATGTTCACAAATCTTTTTCTACTCCTACTTGTGTTGCATCTCTTTTAAAAGAATTTAGTGATGTTTTTCCCAATGACATACCCCACGGCCTCCCTCCTTTGAGAGGAAATGAGCACCAAATGGATCTCATTCCAAGTGCTTCAATACCTAATAGGCCGGCCTATAGAGCCAATCCTCAAGAAACAAAAGAAATTCGAAAGCAAGTTGAGGATTTGATGGCTAAAGGTTGGGTGAGGGAAAGTTTAAGCCCTTGTGCAATGCCCGTGATTTTAGTACCCAAAAAGGATGGTACTTGGAGGCTGTGCACTGATTGTAGGGCCATAAACAATATCACGATAAAGTATAGACACCCCATTCCTAGACTCAATGACATGCTTGATGAGTTGCATGGTGCTACATTCTTTTCCAAAATTGATTTAAAGAGTGGCTACCATCAAATTAGAATCAAGGAAGGGGATGAATGGAAAACAGCTTTCAAAAAAAAATTTGGTTTATATGAATGGATGGTTATGCCATTTGGGCTAACTAATGCCCCAAGTACTTTTATAAGATTAATGAACCATGTTTTGAGAAAATTCCTTGGAAAATTTGTTGTTGTTTATTTTGATGATATCCTTATCTATAGCATGAATCTTGAGGAACATCTTGAACATCTCAAATCTGTTTTGGAGGTTTTAAGGCAAGAGCAATTGTATGCCAATTTGGAAAAGTGCTCATTTTGCACCAATGAAGTGGTGTTCCTTGGATTTGTTGTTAGTGCTAAGGATGTTCAAGTAGATAAAGAGAAGATTAAGGCAATTAATGAGTGGCCAACTCCTAAATCTGTGAGTGATATAAGAAGTTTTCATGGATTGGCCGGATTTTATAGGAGGTTTGTAAAGGATTTTAGCACCATAGCCGCCCCTCTCAATGAACTTGTGAAAAAGAATGTTGTTTTCAAATGGGGAGAGGCTCAAGAAAATGCTTTCCAAACCCTTAAAGAAAAACTCACTCATGCTCCAATACTTGCTTTGCCAAACTTCTCTACATCTTTTGAAATTGAGTGTGATGCTTCAAATGTGGGAATTGGGGCCATTTTGTTGCAAAATGGCCATCCAATTGCTTATTTTAGTGAAAAGCTCAAGGGGGCAGTTTTGAATTACTCTACTTATGACAAAGAGTTATATGCACTTGTTAGAGCTTTACAAACTTGGCAACACTATCTTTTACCAAAGGATTTTGTAATTCACAGTGATCATGAATCCTTAAAACATTTGAAAGGCCAAGGAAAACTTAACAAGAGGCATGCTAAGTGGGTAGAGTTTATTGAGCAATTTCCATATATGATCAAACATAAGCAAAGGAAGTCCAATATTGTGGCGGATGCTTTGTCAAGAAGACACACTTTGTTGTCTACTCTTGAAACTAAACTTCTTGGTTTTGAGCACATAAGGGAATTGTATGAAACAGATGCGGATTTCTCTCAAATCTTTGTTTATTGCGAGAAAACTTCCCAAAATGGATACTATAGGCATAATGGATACTTGTTTAAAGAAAAAAGACTTTGTGTGCCTAGAAGATCCATGAGGGAATTACTTGTGAGAGAAGCTCATATGGGAGGTTTGATGGGCCATTTTGGAGTGCAAAAGAGCTTGGAAATTTTGCATGAGCACTTCTTTTGGCCAAAAATGAAACATGATGTGCATACACTTTGTACAAATTGTATTGTTTGTAAAAAGGCTAAATCAAAGGATATGCCTCATGGACTCTACACTCCTTTGCCTATTCCTTCTTCTCCTTGGGTTGATTTACCCATGGATTTCATTGTTGGTTTACCTCGGACCAAGAAGGGAAAGGACTCCATCTTTGTGGTTGTGGATCGTTTCTCAAAAATGGCACATTTTATTCCTTGCCACAAAGTAGATGATGCATGTGTAGTGACTGAATTATTCTTTAAAGAAATTGTGAGACTCCATGGTATTCCAAAAAGCATTATCTCGGATAGAGACACTAAATTTTTGAGCCACTTTTGGAGGACTCTTTGGAATAAGCTTGGAACAAAACTCCTTTTTTCTACTACTTGTCATCCTCAAACTGATGGACAAACTGAGGTAGTAAATAGAACTCTTGGAACCCTCCTAAGGACTATCATTAAAAAGAATATCAAGTCTTGGGAGGAATGTTTGCCTTTTGTGGAGTTTGCATACAATAGAGTCCCTCATTCTACCACCAATTCTTCTCCTTTTGAGGTTGTTTATGGGTTTAACCCTTTAACTCCTCTAGACTTACTTCCATTGCCTAACAACTCTTCTTTAGTCCATAAAGATGGAGATGCTAAGGCTGAATTTGTGAAGAAAATGCATACCAAAGTGAAATCACAAATTGAAAAGAAAATGGATCAATATGCTAGGCAAGCCAACAAGCATACAAAACAAGTGGTTTTTGAACCGGGAGATTGGGTTTGGATCCATTTACGAAAAGAAAGATTTCCACTACAAAGAAAATCCAAACTTCAACCTAGGGGTGATGGACCTTTCCAAGTGGTGGAAAGAATCAATGATAATGCTTACAAAATTGACTTGCCAGGTGAGTATGGAGTAAATGCTACCTTTAATGTTGCTGACTTATGTCCTTTTGATGTAGGGGATGATGAATTTACAAATTCGAGGTTGAATTCTCTTGAAGAGGGAGGGGATGATGGAGTCCAAGTTCAAGAAGCTCAAAGTCAACTTGAAGGAAGCTTGATAGAAATGGAAGGACCTATGACTAGAACAAGGGCTAAAAGGATGCAAAAAGCATTAGAGAAGGAAGTGGCATATTTGATTAATACAAAGCCCAACTTGGAAGAAGGCCCAAATGAAAGTCAACTCCTCATTATTGACCTAGAAGAGGCATGATGCAAACCTAGGACAGCCACCTTTGACAAGAAGAACCAAGCCAATTATGGAACAAAAAGAACCAATTTGGAAATTGTTGAAACACTCAATTTGGAAATGGAAGGACCTATGACTAGAACAAGGGCTAAAAGGATGCAAAAAGCATTAGAGAAGGAAGTGGCATATTTGATTAATACAAAGCCCAACTTGGAAGAAGGCCCAAATGAAAGTCAACTCCTCATTATTGACCTAGAAGAGGCGTGATGCAAACCTAGGACAGCCACCTTTGACAACAAGAACCAAGCCAATTATGGAACAAAAAGAACCAATTTGGAAATTGTTGAAACACTCATTTTCGTTGGTGATGACCTTTCATCTTTGTTTCCAATGTAACTTGAGCTATGGTTATCTGATTGAGGCGTTCTTGGTGGAGTTGGAAAGCTAAGAGGATTATCTAAAATTCGTATTTCTAGTGTCAAGACCGAATTCGGCTTCTATGATGGTGAAAACCGGGCTACAAGATTAGGACGAAATCCTAGACGGGATTTTTCCTATATTTTGGGCTTCCTTTGTATTGGGCTTATGTTTTTAGACTCCTTATGCTGAAGTAAGAATTACTTAGGAGAGGATTAGGGTTAGCCGTCACCTCCTTAGAATAAAATTCTATAAATAGGGATGTAATACCTATCTTTTTCGAACCTTTGAATAAAATTAGAGTTTTCCTATTGGAATTCTTGGAGAGTGTTATTCTCTTCTCTCAAGTTCTTGCATAGAACTTGTTTGATTCTTATCAAGGAGTGCTACTCCTTGTGGCGAATCCTCTTTTGGCTTATCAATCTTCCAATTTCTTGGAAGCAATTGTGGCGCCTTCTTTCATCTCTTATCTTTTCCATTTGTTCATTTAATTTTCGTTTTTTTCTTCTTGTCTAGTTTCAATTCGGCACTTTTATTTTAATTTGCTATCGTAGTTTAATTCTTGTCTTTAATTTGCCATATTTCTTCCATTTCTTGTTATTTTCATCATCATCATCTCGGGTGACATCTCACCTTTCTCTTTCCCCCCTTCTTCTCATCCATTGGTCATAAACTTCAAGTGATTAAGCTCAAGGAAAGATCCAAATAAACAATGATTCATATTTGGATCATATCGACTTTGCAGATGAATGCAAAGGCAAAAAGAAGCCAAGAGCAAGTTCAGATGATTATGAAGCCTATCTTGCTCAAGATGATGAATCCGACTCTAATGATGTGTTGCTGATGGTAACCACGATTTCTGATGCTGATAATTCAAAATCTTGGTACCTTGATACTGGATGTTCCAATCATATGACTGGACACAAGGATTGGCTAATTGATTTTGATCCAAGTGTCAAAAATAAAGTGAAGTTTGCAGATAACAGCACCATATCAGCAGAGGGAATTGGCAAGGTCATGATCAGAGGCAAAGATGGCAGAATTGCTTATGTGAGTGAAGTGTTGTATGTGCCAACAATGAAGAGTAATCTGTTAAGTCTTGGACAACTTTTGGAAAAAGGATTCTCAATGAACATGCAGCAAAAATTCATTGAGGTTTTTGATTCCAAACAAAGACTAGTGTTAAAGGCTCCATTGTCCAAGAATAGAACATTCAAGGTCAATCTCAATGCAGCAGGAGTGCAATGTTTATCATCCATTACAGCTGTGGATGAAAGATGGTTGTGGCATCTCAGATTTGGCCATTTGAATTTTAGAAGCTTGAATCACTCGGTCTGCCTTTGATCAATCCTCCCAAAGTGTGTGAAGAGTGTGTGGTGAGCAAACAGCCAAGACATTCATTCAAAGAACATGCACCATCAAGAGCATTTAAACCAGGTGTGGTGCACTCGGATGTGTGTGGCCCAATTGAGACTCCATCTTTGGGAGGTAATAAATACTTCATGATATTTGTTGATGAATTTACTAGAAAAACATGGTTATATTTGATTAAGGCTAAAACTGAAGCATTTCCTGTTTTCCTTAAATTTTGTATGTTTGTTGAGAGACAAAGTGGCCAGAAAATTAAAATTCTGCGCACTGATGGTGGTGGGGAATATAACTCCAAGGAGTTTGGAGATTTCTGTGAAAAGAAAGGCATTGATCATGAAGTGACTGCCCCATATACAGCACAACACAATGGCCTAGCAGAAAGAAGAAACAGAACTCTGCTCAATATGGCCAGAAGTATGTTAAAGGGAAAGAGTATGCTTAACAGCTACTGGGGATGAGGCAATCTCTATTGCAGCATATGTCCTGAATAGATGCCCCACAAAGAGACTAAAATCTGTGACCCCTGAAGAAGCATGGTCTGGTAGCAAACCAAGGGATAATCACTTAAGGATTTTTGGATCCTTATGCTTCAAGCACATCCCGGATGCAGCAAGAAGGAAACTAGATGATAAAAGTGAGGCAATGGTATTGGTAGGATATCATCCTAGAAGAGCTTAAAGACTATATAATCCAACTCTGCAGAAGACTCAGATTAGTAGAGATGTGGTTATTGATGAGTCCAAATCTTGGAATTGGACATAAAGTTGCAATAAGACAGCTATAGGTGTATTACATTTATTTGATGAGGATTAGCAACCCGAATCAAATGATGTAGCAACTTTTCTTGTTCAACATCAAGAGAAAAGATCACAAAGGTAGAGGCTACCACCAATTAGATTAACTGATTATGAAGTCTACACTGATAATGCCATCACACCTGAAGGAGATTTGGTGCATCTATCATTTCTGGCAGATACAAAACTGATACACTGGGAGCAAGCCATTGAACAGTCAGTTTGGAAAGAAGCAATGAAGGAAGAAATCAGTGCTATTGAAAGAAATGGCACCTGGGAGCTGGTTCAATTGCCAACTTCAAAGCAACCAATTGATGTGAAGTGCGTGTTTAAAGTGAAAATGAAGCTTGATGGTTCAATTGCCAAACACAAGGCAAGATTGGTAGCTAAGGGTTTTCTACATAGGGCTAGCATAGATTATATTGATGTGTATGCACTTGTTGCAAGAATGGAGACTATAAGACTGGTTATGGCCATTGCTAGCTCACACAGGTGGCCTTTATCCCAGATGGATGTGAAATCTGTTTTCCTCAATGGTCCATTGGAGGAGGAAATATATTTGTTGCAGTCACCTGGCTTTGACGTAAAAAGGCAAGAAGATAAAGTTTACAGGCTCAGAAAAGCCTTATATGGCTTAAAACAAGCTCCTCCGGCCTGGAACAAAAGGATTGACACATTCCTAGTTCAACTTCTCTAAGTGTTCAGTTGAATTTGGAACGTATGTCAAAACTATGAATGAAGCAGGACTGATTTTAGTCTGCTTGTATGTAGATTACCTCCTGTTGCGATAAAAACTATTGATTTGCTTGTGCAAGTATACACAATCGTTAACAAGTAATAAAGTGTAAGAGAGATCGTTCCTACGAGGATTATATGGTGAATCAAGTACCAAGTTCGAATTAACGGTTCTATTAATTAAGATTAACAAAGAGTAATAAATAGTTGGTGTGTGTTTGTCCAGAACAATTTTGGGAAATAAATGCTAGAGCAATAAAAATGGATTTGTTAACAGAATGGGTAAAATAGCTATGGGGAAGTATCCCTTGCAACTTCAATCTAGTTTAGTTATGCGTTTGCAGTGCTACGTCAATTAGCTCCAAGAAATGAAAGTTTGTTTTCCAACAGTGCTGAGATGAACTTCACTAAACGTCTCCTATTCCTAGGTCCATATTAGTTACATTCACGCCTCAGTTAAGCTCGTTCCAGCTAGCCTAAGAGTTAGAATGTTCATTCCTAAATCATTCTTCATCATAATTTTCCAATTAATGATTTTAATCTTATCTATAAAACAATTCTGTTACACTTAGTTTTTTCAAGCAGCCGTGAGCTCAAGTTCTAACTAAGGTGAACAAGCTTAATTAAAACACAACCAAATCAGATTTATAGAAAATGCAATAGCAAAGCATAAAATAACATTCACTAGAAATCCATTACAAGTTCAACATCCCATAGCTACAAGAGGTTTAGCCCATATTGAGCTTACAAAAACAAAGAAAAACAAGAAATGGAAGAAGAAGCCATTACAATGGAGGAGAGAGAGAGAAATGGGCGCAACTGCTATCCTTGATCTAGTAGGGAAGATGATGTTTGATGATTGTTCCCTTGGCTATCCCCTATTTAGGGTTTTCCAAAATATATCAAGGCCCTTTGCTCTCTCATCCTTTTTGGGCTAAAAGTTGGCTAGTACAAGTGTCCTTGGCTCAATTCCCTAACTTTAGTGCACTGAATGCCAGCCCCACATGTAGGTCACTGTCCTTATCAGCGAAGGACAACTCATCATGTAAGAGAATGTTTTGAGCTTTTGTCCTTTTCCCAAATCAGCTTCAGCTACGATTGCTACAGCAATTCCCAGAGCAACGTCTCTAGTTCGGTGCCTAATTCTCCAAAAACTGCCCTGCTCAGAAAACTCTCGATTAATCACCAAAAACAGTTCTAAAGACACCAAAACATTAAAACTCACAAAAGACTCTTATAAGACACACTTTACACAAAATCACACTAAAATACTAAAAACATGAACTCGAAATACTCAAAGCCCACAAAATCACAAGTGAAAAAGGTACAAATAACTCTTCATAAAAAGAGTTATCACACCCCCAAACTTGAATCATTGCTTGTCCTTAAGAAATGGAAACAAAATAAACTAAAAAGAAAGGACGTAAATTTTCCTAAACCTCCACACATGTGCTCAACTTAGCTCAAACACAAAATATTTGTTTTTTTTTTAGAAAAAAAAAAAAACAAACCAATTTCTTCACAAGGCATACTTGACAATGCATCAACAATCATGAAATTCAATCAAGCAAGCATGTCATGGATGTCCACATTTTCAACTCTCAACAACATGCTACAGCTCTACACTCCCAGAACAGTGTGTTCTTCCTTTTTTCTCAAGCTAAGATAGGTACTCTCAATCATCATTCAAATGCACACTCAAACACGACCTTGACAAGCTTCTAAACATACCATTCACAATCAAAACTGCACACTGCTAGAGGACTTTATTAGGTTGCAATAGGGCTTGGGTTCAGGTAGGATCAGTTCTGGGAAGGTGGCTACACTCGATGGAGCTTAGGCATGCTTCTTCTTTTTGCTTCACAACTATTTCTTTCATGGCCCAGCTCACACAAGTTAGGGAGGACTTTTTTTTTTTTTTTTTTATCTTTTTCATTTTGTCTGATTCCTTTCCCTTTTTGTTTTGTTTAATAAACCATTGCTTTTTACCAGCAACAGTTCAATTTCTGATATTCTGTCACATAACAGCTGCATAGCACCCCCAAACTTAAAACTGTGCTAGCCCTCGAGCACCCCCAAACTTATGTTATAGCATGTAAACACAGGAAGCACACCAGCCACTCCAACTAGTTAGAACATTTGTTTTTCAGGATATGGCCTGTAATGTGGGTTTATTAGAAACAAAGGGCTTGCAGGCTCAAAGGGGTTCACACAAGGGTAGTATCCACAGGTAGGCTATTTAGGCAATACAAGGCTCAAGAAAACAAAATGTGCCTCTAGCAAAAGTATGTGCAGTAAAGATGTGTGCAAGTATGAAAGCAGCAAGGCAAAATCAAAGAATTATGCATAAGAAAGGTATTCACACAGAAAGAAGGATAAAACTGTTTTGGCCCAAACGCTTACAAGGTAGATCAGAATTGCTATAGCATGTGCCACGAGCTTCAAACAATTAAATCCAATCACTGAAGCCCAAAATAAAATAGTCAAGTCAAAGCTGCCAAAAAGGTGCACTCGTGGAATTTCTAAACAACTAATTTTCATCAAACAAAACCCCATGATGGGGATGGTTGTGCACATGGTGGATTCAAACATAAAGGATACAAGGTTTAAAAAGAAAACAAGTGGGGTCAAAGTCAGTTGACCCCCACTTTTCAACTACTTCCTACAATTCAAAAACAGCAACAAAAAGCACAAGACACCAACATGTATAGAAACTTAAACTAAAAACCAAGAGAAAGAACTAACAGGGAAACAAGGAAACTCCTGATAGGGTTCCTGCAACAGGCTGCAGCAACCTGCTCTGATGGGCTCAAGTGCTCAGGTTCTTGATGCGGGAGCTTTTCCTGCTCCCTTTTGCAGCAGTGGTCTTCTTGCTTGCTAGGGTAGAGGACCCCACTTCCTTCACTATGACCAAGTTTGCTTGTTCTTCTTTAGTTTCAGTTTTCGAGGCTGCTGTGCTCTCTTTACTCCCCTCTGCCCTCTCAGTTGTTGTTGCAGCTGTCTTTTTACCCTTGCCTTTTGAGGCATTTGGCTTAGGCAGCCTACTTTTTCTGATTGCAAGAGCAACATTGTCCTCTTCATCCTCCTCAGAGGCAGGGTAATAAGCAGCTATTTTTGTGATCACATCCCTTAGAGGGGTGTCTGCTATTTTTTTCTTGGGAGTTTGAGAGGGGGTAGGGGTTGCTGTTGTTGTTTCAGGGTTAGCATCGTCATGTTCTTCTTCAGTTTCAGCCCCCAAATCCTGCAGGGGGCTTTCAGCTCTCTTTCTCTTCTTGCTTCTCAAGTCTTCAATGGTGGTGGTGGGTTGTTGTTGTTGTGAAGGTGCAGGTGGCATCCAATCAAAGGAGTCTGATGCATCGGGGACTGCTGCGGCACGGGGACTGTTGTGCTTCTCAGGGGTAGCTTGCTCTGAGGTGTGGTCCTGCTCAGGTAGAATTTGCATTGGAAACTGTGGTATTGGTGCACCTTCTTCCATTGGTTAAGCTCCAGCACCCTTTACTGTCATTTGAAATGGTCCAGAGAGAACTGCCAATACAGTTGTTGCTACAGCATGTGGTGCTGCAGCATTTGAGTCAGAAACTCTACCTTTTGCTCTAGCCTTGCAGAGCGGTCCTACTGCTTTGAGGGCTCTCCTGGTTCCATAACCTGCTCCTTTTCCTTGGCCTGGGTTGCTTTGGCTGAGTTGGATATAAATCGATTGATCAACCCAATATCAATGCTCCCTGATTTCCTCTCTGCCACTTCTCCTTTGTGAAGCTCTATGCCATATCACCTGCATAGGTCAGTGATAAAGCAGGGGAAGACCAATTGACCTTTTGTGCTTGTGGCATAATTGGAAATCTCCTTCTGAATCAGCCTCCCTACATTTATCTTCTTTCCCTCCAATATGCAGTAAAGGAGCACCAGACGCTCCTTCTTAACAGTCTCCATATGAGCAGTGGGGGAGAGTTTGTGTCTTAGGAAGTGATACCAAACCTTGGCCAAGGGTTTCACAGCAGACCTGGCGATTTTCAATTGATTTCTAGAAGTTGGCAGCCATTGCGTCCCTAGGACAGTCACAGCATCCTTCATAGCAGTTAGCTGCTTCACAGTAGCCTTCTTCAGTAGAGGTTGGTACTCATCTTCCTCTTCATCCAGGCTCAGCTTTAAGTTGATGGTCTTTGCCGAGAAACTGACCTTGCACCCATGCACTATGGAATGGGTTTGCTCAGCTTCTCCAATGTTCACATAGAACTCGCGGACAAGGGGAGTTCAAAACCCAGTTGGGTGGCCAGCAAAACGTTTCCACTTATGCCGGTCAATCACCACAACAACTTCATCAAGGAGGCCATAGGAGGCCTTGTTAGAGATGGTGAACCCCTTCTCAGCATGAAGTTCCCTTGGCCCAGTAACATTGTTGTACCGGGCAGCAACCTCAGCATCCATAAATACCTCATACTCATCACTTGATGTGGGTTTGCTCTTCTTCACAGCGCAATGCTTTACGCGAGGCATGGTGGAGCAGTGATGGGGGGAAAAGGTGAAGGTGGGAGATGAAGAAATTTGGGGAAAGTTGAAAAAATTAGGGCTCAGGTAGGGGAAACGGTGGGTGAGCGTGTGGGTGACTGATGGTGAAAGGGAAAGTGGGTTGGCTTTATAGAGAGAGAAATGATGGGTGAGCGATGGTGATTGACGCTGGTGGTTAAGAATGTGTGGTTAGGGAGAGGCACGGTTATCGAGAGAGAACAAATGGTGTGAGGGAGACTTGGGGAGTTGTGAATGTACGGAGAGTTGCTCCACCTGTTTCAGCCTAATGACCAACCACACCACCACCTGGGACAGTTATACCACCTGCATCCACAACTTCCATTCTATTTGTTTTCTGTTTATTGAGTTAGTGCCAAATAAAAAATAAAGACAAAAATAACAATATAAACTAAGAAAAAAAAAAATTTTGTGCAGGGCTGCCTCCCAATAGCACTTGGTTTACAAGTTCTCAGCCTGACTTAGAGCATGTGGAACATTAAGGATCAGTCATGACTGTGGTGGCCTGTGCCTTAGCAAATGGCTCACCCCAGTAATGTTTAACCCTTTGCCCGTTTACCTTAAAGGTTCTACCAGAAGCTGCATCAAGCAATTCAACGGCTCCATGAGGGTGGACATGAACAATGGTGAAGGGTCCAGACATCTAGATTTGAGCTTCCCTGGGAACAGCTTCAGTCTTGAATTGAAGAAAAAACTTGCTCTTCTTTTGCAAAGTCTCTCTTCTGAATTTTTCTATTATGCTAGGCCTTTGTTTGGGCCTTGTAAAATTCTGCTCCCTCATATGAAAACAGCCTGTGTTCTTCAAGCTCATTGAGCTGCAACATGCGAGCTGCTCCAGCCTGTGCTATCAAGATTGAGCTTTTTAACTGCCCATAAAGCTTTATGATGCAGCTCAATGGGCAAATGGCATGCCTTTCCCTAGATCAACCTATAGGGTGACATTCCTAAGGGGGTCTTGTAGGCAGTCCTATATGCCAAAAGAGCATCTTCCAAATGAAGGGACCGGTCTTTTCTGGTTGGATTCACCACTTTTCCCAAAATTCTTTTTATTTCCTTATTGGACAGCTCTGCCTGCCCATTGGTCAGTGGATGGTATGCTGTAGCAACTTTATGCCTTACCCCATATTTTGTTAGGACTCCATCAAACAGCTTGTTGCAAAAGTGAGTACCTTCATCACTGATAAATGCCCAAGGGGTGCCAAATCTTGTAAAAATCTGCTTTTGAACAAACTTCAAAATAGATCTAGCATCATTTGTGGGAAGTGCTACAGCCTCCACCCATTTTGACACGTAGTCTACAACCACCAAAATATATAGATTACCAAAGGAAGGAGGGAAGGGACCCATGAAGTCTATGCCCCATACATCAAACAACTCAACTTACAAGATGGAATTGAGGGGCATCTTATTTCTGTCTGAAATATTGCCTACCCTTTGGCATCTGTTGCAGCCCTTAGCAAAGTTGTAAGCATATTTAAATAATGTGGGCCAAAAATACCCGGCCTATAGGACTTTAGCAGCCGTCCTCATTCCTCTAAAATGTCCCCCACATGGGGATGAATGACAATGCAAGAGAATATCTGGGACTTCTGTTTCGGCCACACACCTTCTAAGCAAATTGTTAGCACAGTTCTTGTACAAGTATGGTTCATCCCAGCAGAACTGCTTTGCCTAATGGAAGAACCTTTTTCTTTGTTGTGGACTTAAATCTGCAGGGACAATTCCACTAGCTAGGTAGTTTACTAGATCAGCATACCATGGTGTTTCAGCATCTTCCATAGACAGCAACTGCTCATCAGGGAACAGTTTTTTGATCTCAGAATTCTTTGTGGCCTCATTCCCCTCAGACAGTCTTGACAAGTGGTCTGCCACCTGATTCTCAACTCCCTTCTTATCCCTGATTTCCAAGTCGAACTCTTGCAACAAAAGCACCCATCTAATCAGTCTTGGCTTTGCATCCTTCTTGGCAATCAAGTATTTGATTGCAGCGTGATCAGTATAGACAATGACCTTTGTGCCAACAAGGTAGGGTCTGAACTTGTCAAAGGCAAACACAACTACTAACAACTCTTTCTCTGTAGTGGTATAGTTCAACTGAGCTTCAACCAATGTTTTGCTGGCATAATATATAGAGTGAAATACCTTATCTTTCCTCTGGCCCAGGACTGCTCCCACTGTGAAGTCACTAGCATCACATATCAACTCAAATGGCCTAGACTAATCTGGAGCAATTATGACTGGTGCAGTGATTAGAGCCTTCTTCAGAATTTCAAATGCTTCCAAACAGTTTGGTGTGAAATCAAAGAGTCTATCATGCTCTAGCAACTGGCACAGAGGCTTGGAGATTTTGGAGAAGTCCTTGATAAATCTTCTATAGAACCAAGCATGTCCTAAGAAACTACTCACTCCTTAAACTGAGGTAGGTGGTGGCAGCTTTTCAATGACCTCTATCTTGGCTTTGTCTACCTCCATACCCTTCTTAGATACCTTGTGACCCAACACAATTCCATCTTGAACCATGAAATGACATTTTTCCCAATTTAACACCAAGTTTGTCTCCTCACAACGATCCAAGACTTGTTCCAGATTTCCAAGGCATCCCTGGAATGATTCTCCAAATATTAAGAAGTCATCCATAAAAATTTCCATGGATTTCTCGATAATATCGGAGAATATGGCCATCATGCATCTTTGGAATGTTGCTGGAGCAATACAGAGCCCAAATGGCATCCTTCGAAAAGCAAACGTGCCATAGGGACAAGTAAAGGTAGTATTCTCTTGGTCTTCGGGTGCTACAACAATTTCATTGTAACCAGAGTATCCATCCAAAAAGCAATAGAGGTCCTTCCCAGAAAGTCTATCCAGCATTTGATTAATAAAAGGCAAGGGAAAGTGGTCTTTTCTGGTGGCTTTATTCAATTTCCTATAATCCATACAAATCCTTCACCCTGTGACTATTCTGGTGGGGATTAGTTCATTTTTCTCATTAGCCACAACTATTACTCCCCTTTTCTTTGGCACACACTGGATTGGGCTTACCCAAAAACTGTCAGAAATAGGGTATATAATCCCAGCATCCAGCCACTTGATCACCTCTTTCTTCACCACTTCCTTCATGATAGGATTCAGTCTCCTCTGGCTCTCTATACTATTCTTGGCTTCAGGCTCTAGCAATATTCGATGCATACACACAGTAGGACCGATGCCTTTAATGTCTGCCATTTGCTAACCAATTGCTTTCTTGTGCCTCTTCAAGGTTTCTATCAAACTATTCTCTTAATCAGTAGTTAGGAAAGATGAAATAATCACAGGCAAGGTTTCCATGTCTCCCAAATAAACATATTTCATGAGTTGGGAGCTGTTTCAGCTCCAGAACTGGTGGCTTCACAATTGAGGGTATATTGTCTTTGAAAGTCTCATCATTGACATCTAATGACTCAAATTTTCTAGCCCACATAGGTTGCCTTTCAGTGCATTCCTTTATTTCAGTAAGTTCTTCCAACAAGGAATCATCAGGACTTAATTCATGCTCATCATCACTCAATTCTGTTCTTCCTGGCAGGAACTGTCTTTGCAACAGATTATCAAATGACTGCACAAATGAACATTCTTCCACTCCCTCATCAGGATATTTCAGGGCATTGAACACATTAAAAGTCACATGTTGCTCATTAACCCTCATGGTCAACTCTCCCTTCTGTACATCTATGAGAGTTCTTCCTATAGCAAGGAAAGGCCTACCCAGAATAATAGGAACTTCCCTATCTGCTTCACAGTCTAGAATAATAAAATCCACAGGAAATACAAACTTATCTACTTTTATCAACACATAATCGATCTTTCCTTATGGTTATGCAATAGACCTGTCTACTAGCTGAAGTGTCACAGTGGTAGGTCAACCATCCCCAATGCCCAATTGTTTAAAAAATGACATAGGCATTAAGTTGATGCTAGCACCTAAATCACATAATGCTCTGCCACAGTAGGTATCTCCAATGGAACAGGGGATGGTGAAACTTCCAAGGACTTTCAACTTAGGAGTACTTTGGCTTGGAGCACTAGACTACATTCTTTTGTCATGACAACTGTTTCAAACTCCCCAAGCCTTCTCCTCTTGGTTAGCACATCCTTCATGAACTTTGTATAATTAGGCATCTGCTACAAAGCTTCAACCAAAGGTATATTGATGTGCAACTGCTTCAGAATTTCCATGAATTTGCTAAACTGCTTGTCTTATTGTACCTTCCTCAACCTTTGAAGAAAAGGAGGAGGAGGCCTTTTTGGAAAAAATTTGGGCAAGGGCTCAGCTTCTGGAATAGCCTCAGGTTTCTTAACAGTTTTCTCAGCTGTCTTCTCAACAGTTTCATCAGTTGCTGGAACAATCTCAGTCTTTTCAGTTCTCACCTTGCTCTTTTTCTCTACAACAGTTGGCAACGTTCCACTTCTCAGGTGTATTACCTTGCAGTGCTCCTTACCATGGGGGCTTGAAGATGAAGGAGTTTCAGTAGAGGAAGGCAGTGCGCCACTAGGTCTGGTGTTCAGTGCATTGGCCAGCTGGCCTACCTGATTTTCAAGGTTCCTCATGGATACTCCTTAACTCTGGAACTGTGCCTTAGTTTCTGACATGAATGCCTTTAAGACAGCTTCCAAGGACATTTCTTGATTTGCAGGTGGTGCTTGCTGTTGTTGCCTTTGTTGCTGATTTGTGAATCCAGATGGAGCATTTGTGGATCTGGCAGGAAAGTTTGAGTTCCCTACTGGAGCATTAGCCTACTCCATGAAAAATTGGGATGTTGCCTCCACCCTGGGTTGTAGGTATTAGAATAGGGATTGTCTGCCCTATTGCTGTTGTAGTTCACTTAATTAACAGATGCAGGATTGCTGAAACAGTCCTCAAACAGATGTCCTCCTCCACAGTACACACAAGAAACAATTTCAGCTTGGTGCACCTGTTGTTCATTTACAACTGGTTCAATCACAGCTGCTTGAGTTGCCTGGTTACTCTAATTTGTAGTAGCTAGGTTTTTCACCATGTTAGTTAAGGAAGCCAACTGAGCAGTAAATGTTGTAACTCCATTCACTTTATGAATTCCTGTAGCAGCTGTGCTTTTTCTAGAGGTAAGCCCGGCAGTAGGCCACTGATAACTGTTAGCAGCAATGCTTTCAATCAATTCATATGCTTCATTATAGGACTTGTTCAGAAGAGTGCCTCTTGCTGAGGCATCAAGCATCATTCTAGTGGATGGCAGCACTCCATTGTAAAAGTGCTCCATCTAAATGCATATTGGAATGCTATGATGGGGGCATCTCTTCAAAAGCTCCTTAAATCTCTCCCAAGCTTCATATAAAGGCTCATCATCAAGTTGCTTGGAGGAGGTTATATCATTTCTTAGCTTTGCATTTTTCATTGGAGGAAAGAATTTGGTCAAAAACATCTCAACCATCCTGTTCCAAGTATTAACAGAGTTAGGCTCCAAAGCATTGAGCCACTTCTTAGCCTTGCTAGCCAGAGAAAATGGGAACAGTCTTAATCTGAAGGAATCCTCAGTGACTCCGGGATTTCTGAAGTTATTAGCCACATTAAGAAACTGCTTCAGATAAAAATGAGGGTCCTCGGTTGCAGCACCACTGAATTGCCCAATTACTTGCAGTATCTGGAACATTACAAGCTTAAACTCAAAATGCCCAGCTGTTATTTCAGGCACCACTATGCCTGTGTTCATTGTTGCTGGATCAAACAGGACATCACCTCTGATAGAACTAGTTCCATCATTGGCTAAAGCCATGCTATTAGATTCATCACCCATTTCAGAATTTTCAGAACTAGTAGCAGTGCTAGCGCTGTCAGGGGTATTAGAAATCAATCTCCCCAACTCAACTAAACCTTGATTTCACCTGTTCAACGTTCTCAATGTTCTTTCAATTTGAAGGTCTAGTTGGAACTGAGGAGCGCTATGCCTGCGCATACAGAGTAAGAGTACCTGTTGCTATAGCAAAACACTCCACAGATCAGTTGTCTCAACTAATAGAACTATCAATCTAAAATTTGTTAATTAAACACCATTACAATCCCCGGCAGCGGCGCCAAAAACTTGTTGCTATAAAAACGGTTGATTTGCTTGTGCAAGTATACACAATCGTTAACAAGTAATAAAGTGTAAGAGAGATTGTTCCCATGAGGATTATATGGTGAATCAAGTACCAAGTTCGAATTAATGGTTCTATTAATTAAGATTAACAAAGAGTAACAAATAGTTGGTGTGCGCTTGTCCAGAACAGTTTTGGGAAATAAATGCTAGAGCAATAAAAACATATTTGTTAACAGAATGGGTAAAACAGCTATGGGGAAGTATCCCTTGCAACTTAATCTAGTTTAGTTATGCGTTTGCAGTGCTACAGCAATTGGCTCCAGGAAATGAAAGTTTGTTTTCCAACAGTGGTGATATGAACTTCACTAAACTTCTCATATTCCTATGTCCATATTAGTTACATTCACGCCTCACTTAAGCTCGTTCCAGCTAGCCTAAGAGTTAGAATGTTCATTCCAAAATCATTCTTCATCATAATTTTCTAATTAATGATTTTACTCTTATCTATAAAACAGTTCTGCTACACTTAGCTTTTCCAAGCAGCCGTGAGCTCAAGTTCTAACTAAGGTGATCAAGCTCAATTAAAACACAACCAAATCAGATTTATAGAAAATGCAATAGCAAAGTATAACATAACATTCACTAGAAATCCATTATAAGTTCAACATCCCATAGCTACAAGAGGTTTAGCTCATATTGAGCTTACAAAAACAAAGGGAAAAACAAGAAATGGAAGAAGAAGCCATTACAATGGAGGAGAGAGAGAAAGGGGCGCAGCTACTGTCCTTGCTCCAGTAGGGAAGATGATGTCTGATGATTGCTCCCTTGGTTGTCCCCTATTTAGGGTTTTCCAAAATATCTCAAGGTCGTTTCTTCTCTCATCCTTTTTGGGCTAAAAGTTGGCTAGTACAAGTGTCCTTGGCCCAATTCCCTAACTTTAATGCACTGAATGCCAGCCCCACATGTAGGTCACTGTCCATATCAGCGAAGGACAACTCATCATGTAAGAGAATGTTTTGAGCTTTTGTCCTTTTCCCAAATCAGCTTCAGCTACGATTGCTACAGCAATTCCCAGAGCAACGTCTCTAGTTCAGCACCTGATTCTCCAAAAATTGCCCTGCACAGAAAACTCTCAATTAGTCACCAAAAACAGTTCTGAAAGACACCAAAACATTAAAACTCACAAAAGACTCTTATAAAACACACTTTACACAAAATCACACAAAAATACTAAAAACATGAACGCGAAATACTCAAAGACCAAAAAAGCACAAGTGAAAAAGGTACAAATAACTCTTCATAAAAAGAGTTATCACCTCCTTGTGACAAGTAGTGACAAATCAGCCATTTCAGAATTCAAAGGGAGAATGAAGACTGAATTTGAAATGACTGATTTGGGGATTTTGAATTACTTTCTTGGTATGGAATTTGAGTATACTAATAAAAGCATAATTCTACATCAAGGGAAGTACATTAAAGAGGTGCTGAGGAGGTTTCATATGGAAGCTTGCAATGAAGTAGCTACACCAGTTGAGCAAAATGTGAAACTGCAGAAAGGAGAGACTGAGAAATATGTTGACAGTACTCTCTATAAACAGATAGTGGGATATCTAAGATTTGTGTGCAATAGCAGGCCTGATATAAGCTATGCAGTAGGTCTGGTGAGCAGATTCATGATTAATCCTAGGTCTTCACATATGATTGTTGCAAAAAGGATCTTAAGGTACCTAAGAGGAACTCAAGGTAGTGGATTGATGTTTCCTAAAGATGATAAGCAGAAAGAACCAGAATTTGAAGCCCATTCTGATTTTGATTGGTGTGGAGATAAAGTGGAGAGGAAGAGCACATCTGGCTATTTGTTCATGTTTTGTAATTCTCCAATTTCATGGTGTTCTAGGAAATAATCAGTGGCGGCTCTTTCATCATGTGAAGCAGAGTATATTGCAGCTTCTCAAGCAGCCTGCCAAGCTCTATGGTTGGAATCTTTGCTAGAAGAACTGAGGATTGATTTTAGAAAGCCACTGCAACTACTTGTTGATAACAAATCATCCATAAGTCTAGCAAAGAACCTAGTTGCACATGGTAGGAGCAAGCATATTGAAACCAAGTTTCACTTTCTTAGAGACCAAATGAACAAAGGGAAGCTGACAATAAGCTACTGCAGGACAGAGGATCAATTGGTTGATGTTTTGACTAAACCTCTAAAGGGTGACAGGTTTAGTTTGCTAAGAAATAAGATGGGAGTTGTATCACTAGCAAAGTTTCAGTGAAGTATGATATGTTGCAAATGAATGGTAAAATCTAACGTACCAACCTAGTTGGGATGTTAGATTTTATAGTGATGCGTCTATGCATATCATACTTACTTAGAGTGAACTGAATTAAAGGAGTGTGTTGAGGAGTTAGGTAATTCAGTTAGTGATTTTTAGTGATTGAAAGTGATGTAACTAATTGTTAGTTAGTTAGTTGGTTAGTTGGTCCATGAGGGTTACAACTTGTGTATATAAAGTGTATTGCATTGATTCAATAATGATATGAGAAGTATTATTCAGTGAAAATCCTATTCTTTCAATTCTCTATTCTCTGTATATAGCAGTAATAGTGTGAGTGTAATATGCTTCTTGTTCTAACAATTTGGTCTAAGAATTTTGTCTTCACGTGTTCTCAATACACATACATGTCAGTTTTATTGTTTCTCAATCATAAAATACAGAATAACATAAATCATATATATTAATGTCTATATTCCTATTAATATATTAAGAAATATACATGAAATTAATAACAGATGTATACATACCTCACCAGTTTGAATTCTTTTCAATATTTAGTTGTTAAAGGATGCAAAAGTTAGTTAGGATATCCAGCTTTTCATTCTGTTATTTTGTTAAGTCAGTTTCTGTTTTGTTAGTTCATTGCTAGGGCTTGTTTGATTTGTTTCTAGTTTCTTGTTTTCATTTTCTGATTCCAAACAAAATTACAACAAAAAAAAAATTATAAAAGTGTCACATTGTTTTCATTCTGTTTCTTGTTTCCAAAGATTTGGGTAGGAAACAGTGAAAACAAACAAAAAGTTGTTTTCGGTGTTTCCTGTACAAATTTTTGAAAATAAGAAATAGAACAAAAAACAATGCGACAATTTTTTAATTATTTGTGTTGTAATTGTTTATAAAAACAGGAAATGAAAACAGAAAACTAAAACAAACTAAATAGGCCTATACTCCCAGTTTTCTGTTTTTCTATTACTATCTTTTGAATGCTATTGAGTGCTTCAAGGCAAGGCCTCATAGCTCCTCTTGTATAAATAAATAGTCCTCTATTATTAATGAAATAGTTGATAATTCATTTTTACTGATATGATAACACAGATCCTTCATCTGAAGCTATGGTTGGAGTGCCTCTTGTGAGAATGAACATGTCAAATGAAGGCCGACACGCTATGCCATATGCCATCACGGAACTTTTTCAAACTCACAAAGTTTGCAGGTATGTTTATAGAGACATCTATCTTTTGGTGATTTCTAACGTTGAAATGATCTATCAAGAAGCACAAACATCAGTAGTTAACTTCATATTGCTCTGCAAGTCTTTAATGTTTCAACAATTATGCCATGTATTTATGGAGCAATTGGAAAGTATGCTTGTTAGATATGGACCTTAATGGCTCTGTTATGTTAGTAGGCATGTTAGTACCTTAATGGACTCTGTTATGTTAGTAGACCTGTTAGTAGTAGTTAATTGTAATGGATTAGTCATCTTAATGGTTGCTATATTGTATGGTCAAAATACTAGGTAAAATGGAGTGTGGTTCCTTGTCTCCCCTGTATAGCTTGCTAACGTACTCCTTCTAAAAAATGAGTGGGTGTATGTGTGCAATCCCATATAGGATTTGCTAACGTATACCCACTCATTTTATAGAAGGAATACGTTAGCAAGTTATAACTAAAAATTTGTCAAATACACCAGAAGGTGTAGCTTACTAACGTTCTCCTTCTAAAAAATGAGTGAGTGTACATTAGCAAATCTCATACATATAAGGATTTGTTAACGTACACCCACTCATTTTTTAGAAGGAGTACATTAGCAAGTTATAACTAAAAGTTTGTCAAATATACCCGAAGGGACCTTTTTTAGTTGGTGTATGTGGCCCTTTTATGTTGTTAGGAATTGAGAAACAGAAAATTGAAATTGAAACAAACCTGAGCAATTAAAGCAATGACAAGAGACCTTTGCATTCTCGTATATTATTGTGGTCCATTTTTTATATTCGAGCCTATTTTAGCACTAAAAAAGCCTAACCTAACACAGCTTTACTTTACATTCTCTATTGCCCTTTGTCTTCCAGACTACCTGCTAGCGGTGGCAACAAGGAGGATGCACAAGCTGTTAGCGCCACTGCACTAAAGATGAAGAGGAACGATGGCGTTATTAACCGGTGTAACTTAACTTAATTAAGCATTAGTTAAGTTTATTTACTTTACCAGTTAGTTAACTTATCTGTTAGTAAGTAGTTAGCTTAGCTATTAGTTGGTTACGGAAGTTACTTGTCATACACCTTGTATAAAACCTTGAATTTTTCTCTTTTTCAATAGAATGAAGTTTTCAACCAACTTTGCCTCTTTTCTCACTCTCTCTCTCTCTCTCTCTCTCTCTCTCTTGATTGTTCATTCTCATAGCAACCATTGTTACAATTCTTTGTTCTGAAGTATATCAGAACACTTCATCGAGCCTTTGGCTTTCTACATGGTATCAGAAAATTTTTGATACTCTTCGCTGCTTCAGGTCATGACAAGTTGTCAGAATGAGCCGTGTAACACCCCAGTTTTCGCTTGCTAATTATATAAGTGTTGTTATATATGTTACCCTTGTTTATTATATATATGTTATGTGTTGTATGCTTGTGTTAGATGTTTAGGGACGTGTTTTATGGTAGTTAACCTTAGAAATGAGCCTATAAGTGATACTGATAAGACAGCATGCCCGTGCTCTATGCGCGCACCAGAAACGCGTTTTGGGCTTTAGGTTGACCCGTTTCGTCCCAATCCTTTGTATACCTCTTTTGCTCGACCTAAAAGTCATAGCCGTCAATCCTAAAGTTAGAAACAGCCGCCTTTTACCTTTCTCTTGGTTTCCCATTGAATCCTTGAGTATTCTTCAATCCTTGTTGGGTGTTCTTCGTCAAGAACACATCCCTGTGGTGTTTGCTGTTGCGTTTGGGGTTAAGCTACTAGCTTAGTGTTACTCTGAGGTAAGGTAACCAACCCTATTCGTCCTTTTTCTTTGAATCCTTAAGTTTAGTGTTGATCCGTTTTCTCCCTGTCAAACTAGACTTCGTTGTTCGTGCGCCAGTGCTGGGAACGGCAACTAGCATATTAGTTCCCCAAGGATCTACTCGAGGTATGTGCATAACCCTTGTGTTAATTCCCTTTTCGTTTCCTTGTTTGGGGAATTAAATTATCTTTTTGCCTTGGCGCTCTTGGTCAAAGCTTGTTGAACCTGTTGAACCCGTTTGGAGGAGTCACGTTTGGACTTCGCTCTTGTTGGCTCATAGGCTGGAATCATCACGCCAGGTATGGGGAGAAGGGATTAGTATAAAATATAGATTCTAGGGTAGCGTAAGATGAGGGTTAACCCATAACCCTATTTGTGTGCTATATGCCTTAATTGCTGTATGAAGTTGTTATGGTTATTTATACATGTTGTTAATTGTTTAAATGGTTTGTATGATCTTGGCATGACGTTTATGATGTTGTTTATGGTGATGATGATATGCCATAATTGTATGAGTTGGTATGTTGGAACTGATGTTAAATCTATATTAATAAAAGACATAGGGATGCTAGCGCTAAGCCTAAAACTAGGATTAGTCTAATTGATGTGCATAAAACATAAAGATGTTGATGATGGGGTGAGATTAATGCCAATGGATTAGTCAAAAACCTTAGAATTGATTTGGAGGGTCGAAATCTAGAAAAGCTGCTAAGTTTCCAGAACTGAGACGCTGTAACAGCGTTTAGCACGCCCGTGCTCCCCCGCCCAGTAAAGCCAGCACGATCGTGCTCTCAGTAGCACGCCCGTGTCGGAAAAACGAGAAAAAGTGATGCTGTTTGCCACGCCTGTGCTCTCGTGCAGCACGCCCGTGCCAATTGACCAGAACACCCGTGCTAAGGCCGTGCCACTGTCAAAATTAAGAAAACTTCACTGTTTTACATAAAGAGAGAATTAATACCCTTTTTGGAATAAAAGTATGATATAAGAGATTATAAAATACGATCTTGAGCATAGTTAATGAACTAGGACAATGACATAGTAAACTGTAATAATAGAGACTTAATAAAGAGATTAAGTAATGAGAAGATGTTATCGGTAACGACGTACTGTTACCAATGTTGTTGATTAAATCATCCTTGATACTTAATGGTCAAGATTGATGTTAATAAATCACTTTGATGCTTATTCGTCATAGTTGATAGCCTGTGTTAATGGTGCTGATGGAAGTGGTTGCCATGTTGTTTTTATGTTAGCATTGCATGCATCATGACACGGAGTTGTTAGATGGATAGAAGGAAACGAGGAGACATGAAAGTTCACCCGAGAGTTTGGTGGACAGGCAACTCGTGAGGATTCATCCGAGAGTAAGGTGAACAGCCAGTGTTGAGGGTTCACCCGAGAGTTTGGTGGACAGGCAACTCGTGGGGATTCATCCAAGAGTGCGGTGAATCGTTACTAATGGGGGTTCATCCGAGAGTAAGGTAAGCAGCTAGTCTTGATGCATGATGGTCAACAAGTTGGTGTACTCTGAATCGTCTTCCTGAGTTAGTTATTGGATCTACATTGCATATGGAGTAGTGGAGTAGTTATGCATCGCATAACATGCTTATATTGTGATATGATGGTATGCGTTATAATATGTATATTATATTATGATGTTATATATGATGCATGATCATCTTGCTAACTGCTCTATTACCGTTTATGTTTATACGTATAGTTCCTTACTCCCTACTATTGTTGTTGTTGTTTTGCATGTACCTCTGGTTATGCAGAGGATGATAAGCAGCCAGTTGAGGAGTGATCCCGAGGAGATCGCTTGCTCTTAGTTTTTAGTTTATGTTTAGTTATGTTAGATGTTTTCCGATGCAATATCGGTAGTGGTTACCAGCTCTGATTATGTGACATCGGGATTTGGGTTTTGTTTTATGTTTATGTTTTTCGCAGTTGTTATTATGTTAAACGTTTTGGATCATGTGGTATTTGCTACCTTTTATGTTAAAGTTTTATTTTAACTTGCATGCTTTATTTTAATATTATCGTATGCGGGGTAGTGGATGTCACAAGCCGTTGCTTCCGTTCATTCCAATTGAGATCTCCTTTCTGAACACGGCGAGTACCTGCGAAGACACTCCAACGAATGGAATGTATCTTTACTTTAGCATACCCTTTTATTTATAATGCATAAGCTGATTAGCCTTCCATGTATATAGGATAAGATATATGTGTTTTATTGTGGTTATGTTGTTATAATCAATACTGTATGTTGTTATAAGAAGCTGAGTATTATCCCAAGATATTTGGGTTTAAAGATAAGTGTTTAGTTACACTTTGACTAAGTTAGTTTTGACTAAGTCGTAATAGACCGAGATATCTATCTTCGATCTAAAGGTTGGTTATAGTCGAGTATGTGTTCTCATCTCAAGAGGTGTTTCCTTCCATTCTTACAAGAATGTAGTTTGAGCTAATGCTCATTTCATAGGGTAAGCTCGGTTGTGTCGACTTTATAAACTTGGACGGTACATAGTCCCCCAAGCTCCGAGCTTAAATAAGCGAAAAAGGTTTATAAATCATTTCATATGATCAAGCTTATACTTTGATACTAAACTGTTCAACTTGTCCATTTGGACTTACAATCATATATTCCTCCAACTTACAATACAAGTCGCATCAGTCTAACAACCGAGAAGCCATTTGTTGTTGCTTTCTTAATACATCATTAACGATCAACTCTTAGGGTCTTATGCCTTCATAATAGAAATTCGGGAATGGATTCTCTCCCATTATTTTTTCTCAAGTTTTTAATCTCCACCCTTAATCAACTCTCACTCATTTTTTTAATATTCCAAAACTCTCCTTCCTTTTGTCTTTTAAGGGTGAGATCCCCAACATTATTTTCTCATGTTAATTTTCAACATGAGAGGATCTTGATCCTAGAAATTCAAATAGCAATGAAAAGTCGCACCTTTTCATCTATTTTAATTAATTCAAAAAATGGAAATGTTTGGTTCACGAGCATCATAGACCTTCATTAAGGAGTGTGACAAATGTTCACCATCTAGGCAACACTTCGACATTGAAGCAATGCGATCCATTAACCACGTTCCTTCATCGACTGTTGGGTTTTTCTCTATAAATATCATCCTCATTCCACCTTTTTCTCCACACACAACTTCCATTGATTCATCTGCATTCGCTCTCCTTTCTTCCTTCATGAGACTAAATATCTACAACTTCTTTTTCCTTTAATTTCTCCATGTATGTCTCATTCCTTCATCATCTTCATTTCTATATTTCCTTTTCTTACAAAAGCCTTCTTCACCATGGGCTCTTCAGATGAATCTGCCCATTCTCACATAGCCTAACCCAGGTTCAAATTCTAGAGCTTGAAGTTAGGTTTATAGAAGGTGCTCCTTCTAAGTTCTCATTCCCCTCAGAAAAACTTGAGTTTGATCTTGAGGAGTCAAGTTCTTTGACTCCTCAAGTTGTTCGTGTGGCTCAACCTAAAACTTGTAAGTGAACCCGGAGAGTGTAGAAAGAACCCATTCCTGATATCACCATTCTGTGATACTCTTGGGTAAGACCTGATGTTGGTGTCTATTTTTCCAATTTATGTACCCGAGTCCATTGTTGATCTTAGGAAGTTCGTCACCATTTCTAAAACTTGAGATGAAGCAACTTTCATTTATTCACTGCTCGAATTCCGAGCATGTCTTTATGTCAACAACACCTAATTTGGGGAAGGGGGTTAGGGGAAGAGGCAAGGTGACAATGGAGGAGGCAAAGTGACAATGGCGCCTGAGATGGTGAGAAGTGTAACACCCCGATTTTCTTAATCTTTTATTTAATCAGTATTTAAGTTATTGTATTTTATTGGAGGGTCTAGAAAATTAAATAAATTATTCCGAGACCATAGCCACGCTCTACGCTATCGTAGGAAGTTATGGTTAGGTTCTGGGTCGAAAACTCAGACGGAGTCCGGTTTGCGTTTTTCCTTGACAGTTGTGTTTTACTAGTATCGAGACCTAATTTGGACCCGTGAACGAGACAGTTAGTCTTAGAATCACGTTTCCTATATTTTCGAAAAAGTTCATCCTGACGTTCGAAAATGAAAATAATATATTATATTCGGACCGATAATCATTCTAGGAAACGATTCGAGTTGTCTTAGGATTTTTCTAGAACCTTGAGCCAATGATTTTCATACCAGGGGTATGTTAAATCATTTGGGGACTCCTACAAATGTCGTGAGGATCTTCAAATAATCGGGGCGTGAATTGACCAAATTACCCTTGATTAGTTTTTACTAACTACCTACTATTACTTTTACCTTTCTTAAACATTAAGTCACCTATTTAATACCCTATTTTCACCTTTTATCCCCTCATTTCTCGTTGGCAGCTGCTGCTTCTCTCTTCTTCTTCTTCTTCTTCCTTCATCTTCTTTCTTCTTCCTTCTTCTTCCTCCATTTTCAACCTCATTTTTCTCAACCTTCCTCAAGCTTTTTCAAAAAGGTTTGTGAAGCAAAGTTGCTCCTCTCATCCTCCTCTATCACCTAGAAGGTATGGATTTCATCCTTGAGCTCTCAATCTTTATTTTCTCCATTTATTTTCATGAACTTCAATTTCTAGATCTAAACTTCAAAAATCTCTAGAAAATTGTAGAAAAATCATTTTGAGACCAAACCAATTCCTATGAGCTAATATCATCCCCTACTATCATAATCCAAGAGCTTGAAATCAAATAAGCTTTGTAGCCTATTTTTCTAGGGAAGGCCGAATGGGTGCTTCAAGGGGAAAATGGATTTTGTTGTTCATTGTTCTTGATTTCACCTATTTCATCCCTTAATCATGTGATCCACGTGATTAGGAGGCCAAATCAAACTCTCACCTATTTTTCATGGTGATGGCCGAAACCCTACCTTGTGGGTTTAAGGGGTTTTGGTTCAAATCTTTGATAATTGATCATTGATTATGCATTAGGTATGCTTAAGGGTCATTGATCCAAGAGTTGGTAGAATTTCAATATCCCTAGCCTATTTAATTAATTAAGGGCAGTAGCTAATCCTAGAGATTAGGTAGTTTATGGTTTCATTATTTTAATTTCTGGTTGTGTTTTATTGTATAGAATCCGACAGGACTCGAACGCTCGATCGCGCACTCGATTGACTGCTGCGGAGCCGCATTCGGAATCTCTCGGGAAAATCACAAAGGTGGGGGAAAGAACCACAATATCGTCGGGGAGGCAAGCTTTAAATAATATATATTGATATGCGTAGGGCGACCCAAACCCTACTAGAGGTCGTTTGACCGTTAGGTTGATTTTACTGCATATTAAGGTTGTCTGTGCTGTGATTGGATATTTGATATATTATATGTGAAATGTGTATGACGTCTATTATATGCTTTAATTGATTAAATGTCAATTATTTGTAAGTTGATTTTACTGTTGAATATATATTCTGGCTGTTGTTGATGTCTGTTGTGACTGCTGATGTCTGAGTAGAACTAGGCAGTGATTTCTGATAAATCGGGTGATGAATGTGTGGTGAGAAAGTCGAGGTTATATATATATATATATATATATATATATATATATATATATATATATATATATATATGTCGTAGTGCTCAACCTAGTCATATAGTTGATCTGTTGCTATTGTGATGTAAGTTGATACCCGGTTAAGCCGGATGAAAGTTGGTCGTGGTCGTATATAAGTCGTGGTTGAGGCACTAAGTGTTGATCCTGAGATGAGTCAGTGAGATTCATGTTGTATAGTTGTTATTCATCACTGTGTTGGCATACGGGCGATTTCGATCTTACCTGCAGGGAGATGGTCGTACCGATTAGTTTGACGTAGGGGCGATTTAGATCTTACCTGCGGGGAGGTGGTCGTACCCGTTAGTCGAATTGTAGACGGACAGACGAATATCTCGACCTAGCCTGCGGGCAGGAGGATATGTCGTTACCGAAAGTTGAGTTGTTAACTGACGAGCGAATGTTTCGACCTAGCCTGCGGGCGGGGGAACATGTCGTCACCGTAAGTTGCGTTGTTGACGGACGAATATTCCGACCTGGCCTGCGGGCGGGGGAATATGTCGTATCCATGAGACGATTTGGACCTGCGGGCTTTAGACCGAACCCTACCTTTATGGGGGTGGCATAGTGATGACTGAAACACCTTGATCCGTTGGGGATGTCGCGTCGTGATTGCGTCCATATAGTCGTTAGTTGCATGAGTGTGAGAGACAGTAGTTAAGGGAAAAATTACCCGGAAGTTGTTTGGTTGTCACTGTTGTGATTTGATGTGTTGCTATCTACATACATTATTTATATCGCTGTTTTTTTCATGTATGCCATATTACTGTTTCTTATCCCCTGTACTTTCCTATGTTGTATTTCTTTGTTCTCGACTGTACGAGAAGACCCTGATGAGGAGTTTTCAGAGGAGATTGACGGTATACCTGTTGAGCCTGATGCCGGCAGGAGAGCCTCGGATCCCAATGCTGGGGGACCTTGAGCGCTAGGAAAGGATCTCTGACGTGCCTTTATTTCAGTTGTTATGTTTTTAGTTTTATCTACTGTATACTCTGAATCTTTTATCTTTAGCATCAGTTGTTGTAGGTTCTACTGATGGAGCCGATACTCTTATGTCTGTATATATTACTATGGTATCAATGTGTATTATATGTTTTAATAATTCCGTAAATTTTTATACTACTACGCTACGCTATAACGCTAATAATTATAAGTGGGGTCACCAATGGGACCTCCTAGGAAGGGGTTATCTCAAGAAAAGGAGGAGTCGATGGAGGAAAAAGAGAGAGACGAAGATGAGGCCGAATAGAGAAGAGGTGAAGATAGGTGAAAAAAAAGAATGGATGGAAAACACTTAATGGTGTCAAGTATCATTGGTGCTGACGTGGAAAAAATTTCCACATGTCCTATTACAATAGGGGATTGTATGTAAGTTTTGTAGTTTTAAAATTTCGGTGAGGATAGAGGAAAAAAAAATACTTAATATTATTCAATATGAGCAGTGTGCCAACAATACACTCTTTTTTATTGGGTAGAGTCTATATGGAACTCACTAAATAAAAAGTAGACATGTTTTAGTAAATTTCACATGAAATCATCTAACAATAAAAATAAAAAATATATCAAAAATAATGTTAAAAAGAGTATATTAGAAATATTTCTCAAAATTTATTCCATTTAATACATCTATAATTATCATCTTACCGCTCCTTTTTTTGACTGGATCTCACCACTTCTTTATCACACCATTTTTACATCTAATTCCTTACATTTCATTACTTATTGTTTCAAAGCAAAAGTCTGTTAATTAATGGTTATAAAATAGGTGTAAAAAAATGTAAAAAAAAGTGTTGTACAAAAATCATGATTCTTAATACATTTATGTGGATCAGTCCACATGCCACATAGATCCTAACCCGGTTCATTCCGAGGATTAAGGGACTGAGCTGAAACTTTTGGTTGCTAAACAGGGAGCTAAAATTATGAAGGCATAACTGGCTTGACTAATGGGCCAAAGCCCATTTCAACATCTCTATTTATTAATGGGCTGTCTTATTGCACTCCCAAGTAGGTTTCAACATACGTATTATAATATTACTCCAGTTATAAATTAAATGATAGATCACATAAAGAATGTGTTGTAAATAATAGTCAGTATTGTGGTTAGATGGTGTTTCAACCAATCTGTGAGCAGCTCGCCTAATTTAACTTTTGGGTCCTTCAAAGGCATGTCATTGTCACTGAAATAAATTCACAAGTATACTGTGTTTTTACGACATGACTTCAATTAAATAGTTTTGTTAGTATTTGAACATATAAGCTACACGCCTACGCCTAGGGTTGATAATGGATAGAGTATGGGTAGGATACTATAGTACCCATCCCCATACCAGTATTTGAAAAAAATATCCATACCCGGACCCGTACTCGCGTGGGTAGCAACATAAGTACTTTTACCCGTACCCTCTGGGTACCTAAGTACCCATACCCACATCCATTACAGGTATCCATACCCGCATCCATTACCCACACTTTAACTAAGAAAAAGGACAAAAATAACACAAAGAACATCGGCTGTTGTTAGTGCTTAGGTCAGTAGGTGATTAAGTTTGAAAGGAAAAAATAGTTAAAAAACCCTAGGTTACATTAATTTTATTTTTAAAATTTGATATATAATTATCATTATATATATTAATATAAATAAATATATAAATATACATTTATATATGCCGGTGCGGGATGGGATGGATACTAGAGTATCCATATCCGCACTCATACCCTCTCTTGTTTGTGGGTAATTACTCAGACTCGTACCCGTACCCACAAAGCGGGTATTTACCCTATCTATCATGGGTATTTTTTGCAGGTACCCAGTGAGTAGGGTCCAAATTACTATCCCTATATACACCTAATATTTTAGATATGCAAACAGGTGATACCCCTTAAAACATGTCAAAATTTCACATTCTCTTGTAATACACATGAAATTTAAGAAAATAAAGATTTTATTCTTCAGTTTACCATTGTTGCATAAAACTACAAGATTGTTTGATAGTGATACGAAATATGATAATAATAAGATCTCATACAATAGGATATAATTTCTTTAACGTGGGGATCCGGTTTAGAGGAGAAAAAAAAACAAAAATTTTAAAAAAGTTAGAGGTATTTGTTTACTTTCTATCTTTTAACATATTTTATTAATAATTACAAAAAATTTGCTTTTAAACTTTTGTGAATGAAATGTGAAAACAAGAAAAAAAATTTATTTTCATGAATTTTTTTTATAAAAGTTTAAAAACAAATAACAAAGTGAAAATAAGATGATATCACTGCATGCAAAATAAAATTTATAAATCATTGCCTGTCTCTATGTTCTATGCGTCTCATGCAGAATATTTTACACAATAATCTAGAAGTGCTCATGGGTTTCTATACTACTATGTGTCTTTCTTCTTTATGCAAGGCGATGTAATAAATTTAAGGCCCCTTTGGTGGCTAGGATGGAGAAGACAAGATAGGATAAATTATCACATCCTACTTTAATCCATGATTTGTTGAACCAATAGGATAGGTAGGATAAACATATCCAATTAACTTATCTTATCCTACTGCTTAGTTAAATTTCTATCCTATGGGAGAGGCAGGGTAAGAAGCAAGTAGAATAGGATAAAAATGTATTTTTCTGTTCCAACCTTCACCCTGACCCTCTCTCCCTCTAGCACCAGAATCGTTCATTCTTCTTTAGTCCTCCTCACCCACTACGCTTCTAACCCGGGTGTGTTCTTCTTCATCAGTTTTGAACTTGTACATACGCACAAATCACCTCAAGCTTCTGACGCTTCTGTGTCGGTTCTCCAGAACTTAAACTTTTATTGAAGTGGGAAGGTTATAGAACGAAACCATGGTGGGAAGATATACTTCATTAATTCTTATATGTAGACATGAGAGTGACTGATAAGATGTGTTAGGAATGTATGCAAGTATCTTGCTTAATGTCTTCACCATCTGTAATGTCAAAATAAGTAACTATCTTAACAGGTGTTTTGCCTTTAGAACAATTTCCTAATCTGAAAAATGAAACTATTTTGTTTGAATCATATACTTTTAACTCCTAATAACAAGTTCTGTCTAAGTTGCACTAGCAAAAAAGTGGCGCAACCAGGCACCACCTATGTGGACCAATCTGAACCCTCCAATTTGACACATGTGTTGTACAAATTTTTGACCTGGTCAAAGTGTAGTCAACTTGTCAACTGTATTCCTTTTTCCTATATTTGCACTATAGGTCTGTGTATTTGGACGTATTTTCTCTCCCTATTTTCCAGATTCATAGGAAGTGGGCAGCAGATACGAAAACAATCGCCCACCGTCGTGATGTGTTGCATCGCCGCCGATCTTTTTCTTTTCTTCTTTCTTCTTCTCTCCCCTCTCTCCCCACCTCTTTGTTCTCCCTCCCCGCCCCACCACACAGAACTGCCACCAACATAGTGCACAAATCTGCGAGTGGAGTAAGACGCATCGTCAACGAAGATCAAATCGACTTATCGGATCCTGGCCAAGCTCTACCATCCAGACGAGGCGATGTGACGACGGCCTGAGTCTAATGGCGGGGATTTCATCGAGATCAGAAAAGCGTACGAGACATTGTCGAATTCATCGGTGAGAGCAATGTACGATCTATCGTTGCCAACGGCGTGCAGTGGAAGACACCACCGATTTTCGACACCTTTGAGAGTTCCCCCAATTCAGATTCAACTAGTTTAGGGTTTTAATTATTTTTTATAATCAAATTAGGTTTTTAAGTTGAAACTAAGAGCGAGACTATTGAGGAACGATGCGATTTCGACGGACCTGGATTAGCTACAGTCATTGATTTCATGCAGTCACTACAGTCACCAATTCCATCACCATTAGATTGGTTTTTCTCATACTCTTCACCTTTGATTTACTTTGTCCTAAACATCATAAAACAATGCAAGTAGAGAGAGAGATAGAAATAGGTGACTGCAGCCAATCCAAATCCGATTCCAACTCATTTGTCTGGATTCTTTGTTGGCCGGCTGAATTTGTCATGGAAGAGTGCCTCATTCATCCTTTTGCAGTACTGACTCATAAACCAAGTCTTCAATTGACCATTGGGACACAAATATATCATTATAACGGGAAAAAAAAGTTGTAAAATGAAGCTCCACCAGACATGGGATCTCTCCGTCTTTGGGATGCATTGGGTCTTTCCTCCATGCGCAGTGCCCCTAGTTTAGTAGCTCTTGGTTTTCCTTTTGTTGTTTTGTTTCTTCTCTCTCTCACCAAAAAGAACTGTAATTTTCTTTTCAAAAAATAAAATTATAGTATTATGCAAATACAATCAGTCCAAGACCTATTATGCAAATACTAAAAATCTTGTATCTTCTTTGACTGTGTTTGACTTGGCCAAATATTCAAACCAAAAAATTGTTATCATGTTTCAATCCCATTGGTCCAGATCAAACACACTTTATGGTGCATGGGTACACCTTTTTTTTGCTGGTGCAAAATAGCCTTAACCCTAATAAAATATGCTAAATTTAAATTTGAAATATTATAATTTGAATTTGTTTTTTAAATTTTTACTTTTTCAGATAAATAATCACTCAAAACTACTTATAAGTTCGACTGTTTGAATCTTGTTAAACATTGTAATGGGGTAATTCTAATATACTCCAACATTGAAGTTGAGGTTGGGTCCTCCATCAAGTTCAACCAATTTCTACCGGTCACCCGGTAATATTTTTGTTTTGATTTACAGTTATATACGATTTAATTAAGTGGGTTTTTCTTCTTTTTGTCAGGCGAGGACTCTTACTCTGACTTCGGCGAAGAGCATCTTCAACCCTCTCACGCAAGCTCGCGCCAAAAACCGTTACTCCCTCAGCCCCATTGCCAGATTCCAAGCTTCTAGAACCTCACCAGAAACATCGTCGGAATTTCTCCAGGTGGATCCCGGATACGAAACATCATCGGAATAAGACCAGATTGAAGAAGGCCAAGTCCACCCGGGTCAACCCGGTGAGTCAATGGAGGCCGATTTTTTCAAACAGGGAACGATCCAACTCGTTCGTCGGCATGGAGGAGTGCGTCTCGTTGGAGGTCGTCCGTGGCGACGGACACGAGTTCGCCGATGATTGGCGGGCCCTAGGGATTCTCACGTATGAAATGATTTACGGAATGGCGTCGTTCAAAGGGAAGAACCGGAAGGAAACGTTTCGGAACGTGCTGAAGAAACCGTCGGAGTTCATTGGGAAGCGATCGGCGTTAACGGACCAGATCAGAAGGTTGTTGGAGAAGGATCCAACAAAGCGATTGGGTTTCGCGAGTGGCGCCGCGGAGATAAAGGAGCTCGAATTCTTTAGAGGTGTCCAATGGGACCTGTTGACGGAAGTGGTGCGGCCACCGTTCATTCCATCGACGGACGATGGGGTCGGCGAAATTACAGAGCAGTTGTCTGCCAGAAATGGCGGCATTAACATTAGGGATTACCTCCAGAGTTTGAAATCGCCGCCGTCGTTACTGCCTTCCCCTACGTCGTCACTATCTTGCAAGTTTAAGAGGGTTGTTTCTCTTATAGAATTTTGACGCATCTTTTATTTTTTTTCTTCTTTCAATCTGATGATGGTGGGGAACCAGTAGCAACAACAATATGCGGCCAACGACGGTAAGGGTGGTGGCCGGCGGTAATGGCCGATGGCAGTTAGGGGTGGCCGGTGTTGGTGGGGAGGAAGGAGAAAGACAAAATGAATTTTTTATATCTAAGCAGGTTTTAGGTAAAATATTTAATAGGATCTGGACCATTCCTTTTTTAAATTATATATATATAGTTGAGATGAGTGAAACATCGATCCTCCAAATTTGCGTGGAGTGTTGAAGACACAACCATAGTAATGGTCGTAGACTCTTGGCTCTTTAATCTTTTTCTTCAGCATGAACTTTCTTCAATCTTCAGTCAAAACTTTGTTACTCTCATCGATTGCTTGACTGAAACTCCTTGATTTTTATGTTCATTATATCTAAGTTTGGATTTTTTCACGTATCCGAACACCTCGAATATCTGTTGGAAGCTAAAGTTTATTTTGACACTAATAATTATATTAAATGGGTATAAAATTATATATGCAGCTATTTTTGTGGAGCACGGGTTGATTTAAGTTGATCAAAGGTTTGCAACTAAATCTACGCAACTCACATACCTAAGTTATTATAAACTCAGGATTTAAGTCTGACCTCCATGAATTAAACCAGGTAAAGTTATCAAGTCAGGTTCAATTTAAAAAGGTTAGGCATATTTAGGATGTGTTTAGTTTGTTTATAGTTTCTTGTTTTCATTTCCTATTTTTATAAATAGTTACAACATAAATAATTATAAAATTGTTACATTTTTTTATTTTATTTCTTATTTTCAAAAATTTATACAGGAAACACTGAAAACAAATTTTTTTTATTTTCACTATATCATATATAAATCTTTGAAAACAAGAAACATAATAAAAATAATATAACTATTTTATAATTATTTGTGTTATAATTATATTTGAAATCATGAAATGAAAATAAAAACCAAAGGTAATTGATTGAATAAAATTAAACTTTATGCCTAATTGAACTTATTGTAATAAATGAGTTAGTGCGGTGGACGTAAGCAAGTGACGAGGGGCAGTGGAGCCAGCTCATTGGCTGGTAGCTAATCAGCTTAATGACATCACATGGATGGAGATCTTCCATCAGATTTTTTTGTTATATTTTTTATCCTTTATTAATAATAATTTATCATTTAATAAAATAAAATCATAATTTATTAATATTTATATATATTTTTAACCTTTAATTGGTGAAAAAACATCGAGATATCATTTTTTAACACGTAGAATTTTATTCACATCATACAAACAAGTAATCCAAAATTTAAGTGCTTAACGTTCAAAAGCACATCCCGTTTTCTGGACGCTAGATGACAAGTCGTTTCCAGGAAAAACGTACCTCATCACTCATCACAAATACAATATTATAAACATTAAATTTTAAATATTATATTTGATATTATATATTATTATTTTTATATTTTATTTACTTTTTATTTTTCTATCCATGGATTTAATCAATAAAACAAAGGAATCTTATGTAGTGTCTTGTATGTAGATGTTCAAAAAAACAGTTTTCTTATGCGAAGATGAAAATAAAGGTTGTGAATTGTGATATAGCAGGAACTAGTAAGTAGGAACATATCTATCTATTATAATATTTGATAATCTGCAAATATTTGTAATTTTTGTTTACATGTTTGCTGTAGGGTTATGTTTTAATCACTAAAAATAAGTCAAAATGAGAGGGTTTTGGATGAGTGGAATAAGAGAAAGGAAAGGAATAGAATGAAATTTACAAAATAATATTTCATTTTAGAAAGTTTTTTTAGTAAAGAGAATTGATGGAATGGAAATTCATTCCCTCCTAAGTATGGATGGAGCCAATGAAATGGAACATTTTTTAATTAAAAATTATAAAATTATTAATCCTTAGAACATTTCTAATGGTGCACATTTAAGCAATTTATTATATGTTCCTATTTCATCGTTAAATAGACCCTATTATGTCACATCACATTTAAGCAATACTCTCACCTTTAACTATAAGAGAGTCTCCGATGGACAACTCTTAAAGCAATTCACTTTGGATTGCTTATCTCTTGTCAAGAGGGTCTCACTATGCCGCATAATATTTAAGCAACTTACTGATCAAACTTTTCTCTAATGAACAACAATTAAGCAACTACTTTGGGTTGCTTATCTTTTATTAAGAAGGCCCCACTATGTCACAGAAAATTTAAGCAACTCACCCATATTTTGAACAAAAATTGCTTTTTCATTCATAAGCAATTCATCCTTATAGTTCCTTATATAAGCAAGGATATCTTATTTTAAGCAACTCACACTGTCAGCTAGATCAACTCCAATGGAAAAAAAAATTAAGCGACAATTCCTTATTTGTCACGTATATTTAAAAACTCAACATACAACTCTCAAGCAACCTACAATTTTATACTTTTTTATTTTCCCTCGGTCTCTCAAACCCCAACACCCAGATAATGAATGATTCCTTATACAAGGAAGAATGCTTAAATTTAATTAGTAACCCAAATCTGTCACATAGATTAGCTCCAATAAAAAAAAAAAAAAGCAACGGTTCCTTAGTTTGAAGAACTCATATAAGCAATGGCGTTGGAGTTTCTGTTGTAGAATTGGACACATTAATAAAGAGAACTTAATTTAAAGAGTAAACCATCATTTTGGTCCCTGAATGTGTGAGACGCTGTCAATTCAATCCTTGAAAACAGTTAAATTACGAAAAAAATCCTGAATGTTAATTTTCTATATAAAGTTAGTCCCTGACATGGACTAAATTGACTAACTAAATTAACATTAAGAGACTAATTTGATTGACAAAATTAATATTGCGGGACTTTTTCATAATTTAACTGCTTTTATGGACCGCATTAATAGCGGCTCATACTTTCAAGAATCAAAATGATGATTTACTCTAATTTAAAAATAAAAAGTTTATTTTTAATATTTATTTCATTGTATCCACTTTCATTAAGTCTAAAGAAGGAAAAGATAATTCTTATCCTTTGCTTACTTAACACATCCAAACAGTAGAAAAGTAACTTTCCTTCAATTCCCTTTCCATTTCATTATAACATTATAATATTTCATTCTATTCCATCCCCAAGAAACTCCCAAACGTAAAGGGCTAGGAACAAAGCGACAAGGACAATGGAAGCGACAACTATGCCCAGGCTCGACACCGTTTCTCCAACCCCCCAAACCGTCCACAACTTTTCACTGTTCTCTCTTCAACACAACACTACAATTTCTATTTTAGTGTGCCCCATTTAACACGCCTATAATTAATAATAATAACAATAATAAGCTTGTACCATTTTTGGACATAGTAATAATAAATAAATAAAAGAAATCGCTCTAGGCAGAGACCTAAACCAAAGAGGACGAATTGAAAGTATAAAGAGAGCATAAAAAACTTGGACAGAAAAGTAAAAATAGCTCTCTTTTTTTCTCCAATATGCCTTTTATCTTTACAAAGGAGGAAGCTCAAAGCAAGCAAAACCATGACAAACCCAAATATCACCCAAGAAACAAGAATATTAAAAAAAAAAAAAAAAGAGCACATGACTTGAAAAAGTAAGAAGATTGATTGATTAACAAGTCAGTGATAAGTAGCAAAAGTAGTGTGTCCAATCTCCAAAATGGAATGGGAAGAGATTCACAAAAGACCACTCTCCTCTTCCTCCGCCGTTGCCTTTGCTATATGCAGTGGTAGTAGTAGCAGTAGTAGTAATAGGTACTAATTAATAGTAAAAGTAGCAGCAGTGAGTGAAAGACTAACAGTAACACTGTTTCATGAAACCTCTTTCCTCTTTTTGATTTATACTCATTAAAAAAGCGTTAATTCATTCCATTGAAGCATATTATATTTCCAGAACTAGCACGTGCATGGATCAAAGCCAAAGAGCACCTGCATCTTTGAGGAGAGGGACAAGGGTGCCATTGATATGACATGCCATGACCCTATCCATGGTACCAACAAGCTTGCCACCAATGAACACAACAGGGACCACAGATGAGGTACCCAGAAGCCTCATCAAGGCTCTCTCAAGGTCCTTCCCTCTAGGATCCTCATCCAGCTCGTGCACCGTAGGGTTCACACCCATGCCACAAAACAGCCTCTTGATGGCATGGCACATGCAGCACGTGCTTATGCTGAATATCACCACTGCATTCTCAGACGCCAGCCTCTCTATGCGTTCCAAAGGGTCTCCAACTACCGTGCTTCGAGGTGCCATGTAGCTTCCCCACGACGCGGCTTGGTAGTGCATTTTGGAAGATGTTAGAAGAAGAAGAAGAAGAAAGTGTTTTTGGGTGTGATAAGAGCTGTTGAGTTTGAGCTAGCTAGCTAGCTGGGGAAGGCACAAAAATATTTGAGTGTGGAACGTGTTGTGGTAATATATGCTGTGAATGTGTTTAGAGATAATGAGGTAGGTGTTGTGTGAGAAATGGTAGTGGTGAGAGCTGCTATTTATAGAGGTGAGTTTAAGGATGTAAGAGAATCACATCTTAAGGAGTGAGTGGATCACTGGATCATGTTGTTGTCATAGTATTCTTTATTAAATCATGGAGTGTGCTAGCTTCTCCTTTTTCTACAATAATATAATATAGTTATATAGTTATACAATAAAGTTGGTCACGCTCTGATCAGTACCTGTCGTCACCTTATGTGCAATATAAGAGAGAGAGAGAGAGAGAGAGAGTGAGAGGATTTTAGGTCATTTTATAACTTTTAATAAGGAAGATTTCTATACATCATCTCTAGACTGCAATAATCAATGATGTTAATTTGCTTAAGCTTGAAACAGGCAATTCTTGTTGGAGTGATGATGTTGTTAGGAAAAAGGGTTTTGTCAATAATTCTATATCTCTGTGAGGATTAAGAATTAAAATAATAACCATTCAGGAATTTTTCTTGCACAGTCGTATGCACACAACATCACACGAGAAAAAATGACATTACATGTTAGAACAAATATAAGAGAAAAAAAGAAGATAAATATGGATGGTTATGACAAGAGTTATGTAGAATTTGTGGGTTGTTTCATCTGTATAAATAACATTATTCTTAACCATTTACTTATGCTAGACCAACAGGTATTGTAATTTATTTATGGAAAATGTTTCTTGAATAATTGGATGAATCACGTATATAAATATTATGTATGTTAATGTGAGTTGAGCGGATATTAAACTATTTCTTATTTAAAAATAAAATAAATATATGGCATATAATATAAATAAAAATATGAGTGTTGTTTATATCATATTAAATATCAACGTGTTTTTGTCTAAGTGGAAGAGATTTAAATCCCTTCAGCATGTGGTTCTAGGTTTGATACACGGATTTATATATATGTATGGGGAAAATACTATTAAAGATATTTCCGGTTTAATATATGTTTGGTTTACAGTTGCTTGTTGAGTTTTTAAATCTATATGGTAAATAAAGAACCGTTGATTAATTTTTCTTCATTGGAGTTAACCTAACTGGCAATATATAGGTTGCTTAAAATAAGGTACCGTTGCTTATATAAGGAGTCCAAGGATGAGTTGCTTGTAAATAAAAAACAATTTTAGCTTAAAATGTGGATGAGTTGCTTAAATGTTACGTAAAATAGGTTGATTGGTCCTATACGTTTATTTAAATTTGCACATCGGTCCCATAAGTCCTTTTTTTTTTTTCAAATTGGTCCTATACGTTATGTTTTATTTCTACGTTAGTCCTTTCCGTTAATTTTGACCTTACGGCATTAGATCAAAAGTCACATGTCGTATTATTCTCATAGCCACGTAAACTCAAAACTTTTGACTGAAAGGAATAACATGAAAATGGAATATAACGTGTATGACCAATTTAAAAAGAAAAAAACTTATGAGATCAAAATGAAAAATTAAATAAACGTATAGGACTACTCAATCTATTTTACCTACATAATACTATGTGATATGATGGAACCATCTTAATAAAAGATAAGCAACCCAAAGTTACTTGGCATAGGAAAACCGTCTAAACGAGAGATAAGCGACTCAAGTGGATAGCTGAAGTTGTTACCCATTGGATATGCTGTGTCTTACACCTGGAGTTAAAGAATAAGAAATGTCAAATTAAATAATAAAGAAAGAAAGAAGAGTGATTAATTGAACGAAGGAAGAGGAAGAAAAAGAAAGGAACAGAAGACAGAGAAACAGGCTTTTTACAGGAGGGAGTTGTTGGGTAATATACGGCTGAATCCGTCCTTGTTGTCGGCCCTACGAGATCAAAAGGCATGAAGCAGTGGCCATCACGAACCTCTGTTCTTCTGCTGTATTTTGTGTTTCTTCCAGTTGACACCTTGCTGCATGTGCATTTGCTTTGCCTTGCTTTTCGACACTCATTGCCCTAACCAGTCCTTCTCCTAGTTGTAAACAAAACACGAAAATTAACTAGGAAAATGTCGGTTATAACAAAAATTTTGTGCACATAATTTTACACTGGGTAACGTCTATCATTAATTTTGATAAAGGATAAAGGAAGAGAGAAAAATATTAATAAAGAGAATACTAACGGATGTTCTAGGAGTATTAATTAAAAAATCAAATAAAAAAAAAATTTTACTGAAAATTTATATATTTAATATTTGAATAGATGATATACTTAACTTTTTAATAAAAACTTATTATTTTTTTTGGACTTCCTTAAATAATGCCTTTAGGACATTCATTAACGTAATCCTATTAATAATTAATATTGTATGAATTATATGACTTGCTTTTTATAGCCAATTAGGGGTGTTCAGATCTAAAATCAATTCAAAGAAAATTTAAAAATCGAACAAAATCGATTCATATTTGATTTTTTTGACCTTATTTTGTGAAAACCGATCGATTCGGTTTTCAGAGTCATTTTTGAAATCGGGTCAGACTAAACTGAATCGCATATATAAAATTTAATACTTATTTATTCTTCTTTTACATTTTTGCCTTTTTATTTGTTGGTCTATATTTTCCTAATAAGAGAAATGCTAGCAACATATTCTCTAACATTCTCCAATACACTCTCTCCTATTGGTTGAAATTCATGTGAGTCCTACAGAATTCAAGTGGTACCCACATGAATTAGTGGAACCCATTTTCAAAATAGTGAGACCTATTTGAATTTTAATCAATAAAAGAAAGTGTGTTAGAAAGAGAATATGTTGGTAACACTCATCTTCCTAATAATACTTATGAGTTTGATCTGATGTAATATTTTTCTATTTTTAATGTTCGAAACGTAAAATCAATATTTGTTAGTTCGTAATGTTTTAATTTTTAGTATATTGTATGTTATTTGTTGATGTTATTTAGACATATTTTTTAGTTATTGTATCTACAAAAATCGAATCACTCAATTCAATCGAGACCACTTTTAATCGGATTAGATTGGTTCAAATTTAATATAAAAATCAATCTAATACAAACTGAACCGTAACTTGTATTCATTTTTGGATCGGATGATTTATTGTCTCAAAACCCATCCAAATTGATCCGCGAACACCCATCTTTAAACAATAATAATACTTACTATAATTTATTATAATTTTTCATTTTTAATATTATCAATTTACAAATTATTTTAATACAAAAATAATTAAATCTTATTTGGTAAATTGTTGGGTATAGTAGAGAAGGCACCTACATATTTTAGTGAATTATATAAATCAATGTAGGTGACTGAATTTTATCAAAAGAAATATTTGACATAAATTTACACAATTTATTTTATTTTTTTAATATTTTTCATTCTTTTAACATATTTTGGGAGCAAATTAAACTTCTGAATCCCTTTTTGACCATACTCTTCTTTAGTTTCATAATTACAATATAATTAAAGTTTTGACAAATGGATGACCCAAAAGTGGTGAAGAAGATCATATGGAATGGAAGAGAGGGCCCCACTTATCACATGTTTGGCTAATGTGAGTCTGCCATATCAACCAAGATCCAAGAACTTCCTTGTTTGTTAGAAACAATACTAGTAATAGTATATATACCTGAATAATTTGTATATTTTTTCTAGGGGCGGCTTTCTACGTTCAATTTAATCAACTTCAGCCGAGAATAAACTCATGGGATAAAAAGAATTTGTCAACTGAAGATATATGCTATCCATCAATCACAATCTTCCTTAGGTATACAATCTGATTATCAAAAAGCAGATATCCAAATTTCAAGCTTATGCCTTATTCTACTGGCCAAATATTTTTATTTTGTATAGGTTATGCTCCATTAATCATTCTCATAAGGACGGTTGGAACGGTCGTAGGTGAATGTAAATTTTACATACACCTACGAATTTTAAATATATAGTGACAAATTTTGTCTGTCACTGAAAGATAAATTTCTTTTAGTGGTCCTACAAAATTCAAGTGGGATCCACATGAATTAGTGTAACCCATTTGAATTTTAACAAATGGAAAAGAATGTGTTGAAAAGAGAGTGTTAAAGAGTGTATAGATAACATTCCGCTAAAAAAAAATGACCAAATGTAGGATTGATACCTATATATAAACGATTTGGGTTTTGTTGGTTTGGATTGCGTTATGGTCAGTTTCATGAGAATATTCGGTTTTACTGAATTTCATTTGAAAATGCAGAAGAGGAAAATTTACGTGGTAAGCATGAGCATTTTTACTCAATCTCACAAAATAATTCAGTATCAGATTCAACTAAACTGCGAAGGGTTCAAATCCTTCTAGAATACATTGCTGATGAATTATTTATAATTACGTATCTTATAAATAAAAATGGTGCAATAATAGTTATGACCACTTCAAAATTTTAAAATATTCATTATCTTATGGACTTAATTAATATGCACTTTTAGTTAAATATTTTTTAAATTGACAATCAATAATAAATTGTCACGTTATTAAATTCTTTTAACTCTTATCATAATTATTTTAAAGGTCGCATATAAGGTGATTTTTTATTGGTTACAAGTGTAAGAAATTACTCAAAATTAAACTCTTATTCTATTAATATGTTTTTAATGTTTTATTAAACTTTGCCTCTTCAATATTGAAATTATATGTTTTTGACCTCTCCTTAATATTTTATCTAACTTCGCCCCGTCTACATTAATTATGATGAGGTCAGCCGTTGATGCTGGCTTATTTAGTGGAGTTTCTTTCGGAAATAATGTATTTTCCCACTTACAATACGTCGATGATACCTTGTTTAGAGGGAGTGCAAATGTAGATAACTTATGGACCATTGAATCTGTATTGCGAGGATTCAAAATGGTCTCTGGGCTGAAGGTTAATTTTTCCAAGAACTGTTTGATTGGTTTAAATGTCAAATTTGAGTTCTTATCACAAACTGCATGTTTTCTGTCTTGTAAAATAGGAAATGTGCTCTTCAGTTACCTCGGGTTGCCCATTGGGGCCAACCCCCGTAGGCTACTTACTTGGCAACTAGTTATTGACTTGTTTGGAAGAAGATTAGCTAAATGAAGAGGCAGACATTTGTCTCTCACAGGAAGAGTGGTGTTGCTGAATTCAGGGCTTTCTAGCTTACCATTATATTATTTTTCATTTTTTAGAGCACCTCGTAAAGTAGTAAATCTTTTGACTACACTTCAGAGGTCCTTTTTATGGGGAGGTTGTGAGGAAAAGCAGAAGATAGCTTGGGTGAATTGGTCGCAGGTCTGTAAACCTTAAGAGTTGGGAGGCTTGGGTGTGAAAAATCTGAATGTCTTTAACTTGAGTCTTTTACGAAAGTGGAGGTGGAGGTTTCTTAGGGACAAGGAAGCCTTGTGGCAACCGATTCTGAATGTTAGATATGGTGATTCTAGCTCTGTAAAGGAAGTAGTGAAATGGACTGCTAGGAACTCCTCTAGTTGGTGGAGGGATTAATGCTTAATTGATTTTATTCCCTCTATACCTTCTCAATGTTTTACCAAAGAAGTTTCTTTGAAGATAGGGAATGGGGCTTCTACCTCTTTTTGGCATGATGCATGGGTATGTGAAATAAGTTTGAAAGAGTTGTTTCTGCGTCTATTTCTACTGTCAGAAAGTAAAGCTGCTTTTGTGGCAGAGATGGGTAGCTGGGTTGGTGAGGAATGGGTTTGGATTTGGAGGGGAAGGTTCTTTAGTTAGGAGGAAGATCTAGCGGGTGATTTTTTTAATATTATTAATTTTGCTTCTTTATGCAAGGATGAGGAGGATGAATGGGTATGGTCCCACTGCCCGTCCAGAATCTTTTCAGTAAAATCGGCTTATAGCACCATATTGGAGAAAATGCTACTTGCGGGATCGGTTTATCCTACTTCTTATGTTTTTAAAAATTTATGGAAAAGTGCTGCCCCAAATAAAGTGATAGCTTTGTCTTGGCAACTAGCGTTGGATAGATTGCATACTAGGTGTAATTTGCTTCCGAGAAAGGTTATTTTGGATCCTCGGTGTGCCTTATGCATTTTTTGTGGAAGGTCTATTGAAAATGCATCCCACTTATTTTTCTCTTGCCCTATTTCATATAATGTCTAGTCTTACTTTTATGGATGGCTTTGATTCTCGGTGGCCCTACCCCCTTCTTTCTTTGATCACTACTCTCTTCATAGGGGCCTGGTCAGATGAAAGAGGTTGAAACATGTATGGCAATTGCCTTGGCATTCAGTGATTTGGAGTATGTGGCTGATGAGAAATGATATCATTTTTAATAATTATAGTTTCGATTTCACAGCTTTAATTGATTTGATTAAGATTAGATCATGGTCTTGGTTAGCGGCAAAATTTAATGGATCATGTTTTCAGCTCTCTGATTACTACGTTTGCCTGATGTACTTTATTAAAAGCTGTTTATCTTGACACTGAGACTGATTTCTACGGCAAAGGTTGAATGTCATGTTTCATAGGGAGCTGCAGCTTGGTTTCAATGACATAAGTTGGGTGTTGATTTATTTATTGAGTGCATTTTATCTTTGTGTTTCCAACCTACCGAGTTCTTTTGGGAGATTTGCATCTTGTAGTTGGTAAGTTAGCTGTTGAGTGGCCTGATGGTAGGCTGCAACTCTGCCTGGAAGACGTAGCAATTGAAGTTGATGGGTGCTGGACTTCCTTTTAAGTTTGTGGAGTTTTGGTTTGCTTCTTACGGGTTTCTATAGGTTGTTGCTGGAAGTCTCAAGTCAAAAGTCCCAATGGTTGATCTTCATTTCTTTTTTGGCCTAATTGCATTTTTGGTCCTCCAGGTATGACATTTGTGCAATTTTGGTCCCTCAGCTTCTAATTGCGCAAATTGGGTCCCCCAAGTTTCCAAGATGTTACAATCAAGTCCTTCCATCCATTTTCCTTCCAATTTTTAACGATTGACCGTCAGTCAGTCCTACTCAGCTTGCTGACATGGCAAGTCTTTACTACTCAATGAACCAGACTTGTGCTATATCAGCTATTGTTATTTCAGTTTCAGTTTTCATACCATATCAGTCTCATGTGAAAGCAAAACACTAAAACTAAAACATGCATACAGTATTAACCAGAACAAGAGATTGATTCATTATTGCAAGAAAGTTCATTACACTGCCATTTAGATGAACAAAATACATTGAATAGCTACAACAGTATATTACACTCACCCTCCCTAAACTAAACCTATTTTGTTAGAATCACAGCAACTAAAACAACAACTAAGCAAATCAGTAACCCAATCACCCTCAATAAAAATCTATCCCTAGTCTTCATTGCATCAATCCTCCTCAGTAGACCCCTAATGATTTTCTTCTCATGATCCTTCACTGGTTCGTCAACCCATTTGAGGAATTTGCATCCCTTCTTGCCATCCACCTATGCAAATTGAAATATTAACATGGGAATCAAAACAATGGTGAAATTAAACCAAACCTATACAAGATTACCTTGTAACGACTGCAACCATTAAACCTACGACCTGGATTTCTTTTAGTGAAGGAGGTCATCAGTGGGGATTCCAGCTTACAATAGCATTGGAAGCGTTCTTCGCCTTCCTCGACGAAGGATGCAAATGCTTTGGAAATTTCGCTACCACCTCCCATATCGGCGTGGGTAAACGGAGAGTTAGGGTTCAAAGGATGAAGAACCAAAGAAAATGGAGAGACTTAGGGTTCCTTCGATGCAAAGAATATGGAGAAGGAAGATGATAGGATTCCAACGGGCAAAAAATTGCACCAAATTCCACTCCCACGTGAGCACGTGAAGTGCAATTTTTTTTTAATTTTTTAAATAAGCTGAGTAGTGACTTGCCATGTCAGCAAGCTGGGTAGGACTGACTGACGGTCAACACGGTCAACCATTAAAAATTGGAAGGAAAATGGACGGAAGGACTTGATTGTAACATCTTGGAAACTTGGGGGACCCAATTTGTCCAATTAGAAGCTGGGGGACCAAAATTGTACACATGTCATACCTGGGGGACCAAAAGTGCAATTAAGACTTCTTTTTTCTTTTGGCTATAACAATTGTAATCTTTTGGATAAGTTTTCTTTGGAATATTTTTTAGTGGTGTGCTACAGATGATAGGTTCTGTAGTGCCAACATAGTTAGGATGACTTTTCTCATTGTGAGCTTTTGCATGCCACTTTATTTGTAATTCTGTTGGATGATTCTTGTATATGAATTAGAGTATCCCTTCTATTCTTTTCAATATATTTCAGCTTATAAAAAAAATTTGTTTTACGTGAAAACTTACTCTGACAATGACATGGAGCACCCATCCCTGACGATAAATTTTCTTTTCAACGATTAAAATTACCCAGTATCAAATCTTGTTTGAAAAGGTTAAGAGATATTAGAATATAATTCAGATCACAAATATTACTATTTATAATTGTCTTGTATTTTTCCCTGATTTGGTGGTCATATTCTTAAAATTTTATTAGCCACTGTGGGGGATGGGTTAGAGGTTTTTTTGCACATATGGTGGGGTTGTTTTGGTTATGGATATATGTGCGGTTATGTCAATGGATTTGGATATCCCTGGTACCTTGTTAATAAAAAAAAATTTGGCTTTCCAAAAAAAAATATTACTATTTATAATCGTATAGAAATTTATTTTAGTGAAGTTGTAATTAAATTAGCAGCAGATAATAGTATTCAACTAGTGGGGCACATGTTTGGCTCCCATGGCTTACATCACGCATGCATCATATACGCCCAGAAATGTACACAGCAGGTCCAATTTTTAACAGTGCCCTTTTCATCAATTTGGTTAAACATGCAGTGTGTGAGTATATTTTAAAATTTTCCAATATGGATGCAAGTTTCTCTTTTACTTTCTTTTTTCTTTCCTTTGTAGCTTTTTGGAAAAGAAATATAATATAGTACTTGATAATTAATTGTAAATACAAATGGAGATTAGTCCTACAGAAGGAAGGGTCAGTACAGGATCGATGTTCCCTTCCCTTTCACCGAAAAGAGAATGTCGTTCTTTTTACTATTAATTTGGGGTCTTCCATTAGCCTTTTGCATATGGGATGGGAAGAGAAGGAACAGAGACACATATGAGCATGTTTTGGGTGAGAGAGATTATGAAAGAGATGAGAGTAAGAGCTTTCAGGGCGAAGAAAAAGATAGTGATATTATTCGATTGTTCTTGTCAGTTATTTACTTTTTTTTCTTTGTTTAATTAATATTATCTGTGTGTGACGTATGTATTTGTGTATGCAAAGGTGAAAGCAGATTGATATGAATGCCAATGAATCTTTCATTTGGGTCAGCCTTTAAACAAGGGGAGTGTAGGTTGTAGAGTGGTCATACTCAACAAAGGCTGGTCTCGGCAAAATAGTGGATTTAGCAAGTACAAGCCTCTCCTTTCTGGCGTCTGAAAAGTTTGAAAGGATTGAAATGCCATATCATATATATGCATGTACCTCCATAGATTATAGAATTAGTATTAAGTATACAGTTCTCATATTTAAACATTTAAAATAGGATATTCAAGACAAAAAATTCACTCATATTTATATTTTTTTCGATAAATAAAATTATTTCATTACGAGTATCTAGTTTTAACATCAATGTGTTCAATCTCCTCCCCTTTTGGGAAGGATCCAAGAAATCTCACTCTATCATATGCTTGTAGCTAGAAAAACAAAACAAGTACAAATTACTCATATTTATATCATTTTTTTTTATAGGCAAAACAACGCAGTAAATAGAGTACACTACAAGAAAATTGCCTTTTAGTGACAGGCAAAATCTGTCACTATATATTTAAAATTCGTAGGTATATGTAAAACTTATATTTACCTATGGTTAGTCCAACTGTCCATTATAAGTGACGAATAACAACGGGAAATGACTGTCACTATAGGTTTTACTTACGATCTACATACATTTACCTACAATTGTATTTGACTGTCAATGAACTTTACTTACCGTCCATCTATCTTTACCTATGGTTTGACTGATACCAATACATATATCTACAGTTTTAACAACTGTCACTACTAAAAGTGTCCGTAGGTATATGGCAAATTTATTGTTGTGGTACAAGAGGTACTCTAACCCAAATACAAAGAGATTGGAAAAAAAAAAAAAGAAAAGGAAAAGTGACATGCAAAAACATCACGATGAAGAAGGTCATCCAAACTATATTGGCACCACAAACCTCAACAATCATTTACAGCACACCACAAAAAATACAATGTTATATCATATATTTATTTTGACTCAATATATAGTATATAATAACAGGAGTTTTATTACATTAAGTTACCCTTTTTTACATAGTATACAATAGTATTTAGTTATACTTTCACTCGGATAAAATATTTATCCAAATATGTCATATTCTAAATATACAAAAAATAGTTTTCCTTTGGATAGGACTATTCTTTCGTGTTTTTTATCTTTACTTTTTAATTGTTTCTTTGACCCACAAATTTTTTTTGGAGTTGAAGTATATTATTTAAGAATAAAGCAAGTGAGAATTTTATAAATAATAATTATATTCATAAACTTATATTTTAATATTTTGGATTCTTCTCTTATTAACAAATTCTTGAGGAAGTGCTCTAATAGAATTCACCTTTATGGTCAAAAGTAAATTAACGGTTTTAAAAGAACTCATCAAGGGCCTGAGAATTCCTAGTTGATCTTGCATTTTTGGATTTGCGTTGAAATAAGATCAAGCATACATTTGAATGAAAGCAACAAATTCTTGCTTTCACGTTTTGTGTCTCGTAAAATATGTTTTTCCGTTGAACGTTGTTTCAAATAGAAATCCAAACACACCCATACTAATGCTAAAATGGGGAAGTGTGGTTAAGTACGTAGAGCTGATTCTTGGGAATTTTTTACCTAGAGAGAAAGTGAATGAAAAGCTGGGGTTTTAAAAAAAAAAAAACTAGAGAAAAGGAGAGTTCAATATAATAGTGTCTAACTTTTATTCTGAAAGATTTTACCATTTTTGGTGGAGCAAGGCAAAAGAGTGAAAAAAAAAACACCTTAAAGGTAAGGAGTGCATATGCTGGAAAACTTTACATGAACCGTCTCATCAACATGAAAACAGAGTAGGGCCAATAACTCTCTTTCTCTCTCTCTCCCTATATTTCTTCCTTTCTTCTTTGCATCAAGACGCAGGTCTTTTGCTCTTTTATGACCATAAAAAGGTTAAAACAAATGGAAAAGAATGAGTTCCAGTTCATGCTACAGCATTCCAACTTTAGGTCCATCATTGGCCAAAAGCCCAAACATCTAATGAAACTTCTCTTACGGTGATATGACATCATGCAAGTATGATCTGATCAGGGAAACTTATTCCATCTCATTTTCATCTTTGCGTCAAATTCACTTCAAAATGTAATCATAATTATGTATGTCTAATGTCTAATAGTAATATAGTTATATCAAGTAATGCTCTCCTCTTGGTAAGCGCATAGAAATTATTAGTCATATCCTTTTATTGCGATTTTTCATAAGAAATGTGACATTAACTTATTGCTTAGATCTTAAAGCATGTGACAAAGTAAAGAAAAAATAATAATTCAAAAACTGTTGAAAGGTGGAAGGATTAGTTAAATGATCAGGAGGAGAAAATGTTAATGATAATGGTGTTGGGGAAGGTAAAGGCAAACAGAAACATGTCGCCGCAGAAAGC